>JAFBJS010015351.1:275489-301951 GCA_016785265.1 Paraplagusia blochii | reverse complement strand
CCTCTAATCACCTCATTCCTGATCCTGTCCATCCTTGTCTCTCCTAAAGAGAATCTCAGCATCTTTAACTCCTCCACCTCCAGCTCTGCCTCCTGTCTTACTGTCCTACCTATTCCTAGTGTGTCTAATCCATACATGTGTCTCAGGTAAGAAAATAAAACCATCTACTAAGCTGATCCATTGAGGCAGGTCTTTGTACTGTACGTTACGTTCTCTAAAATCCCAACACAAAAAGAGTAACTGACACATTGCACGCAGAAAACAGCTCGTTTTCTTTACACATAACTACATCTGTTCAGCTTAAGAAAACCCCCCAAAATAAAAATCATCGTCTCTTGCTGCTGTTACGTGTGAACAGACCCGTACTCTGCCCTTGTCCTTGGCCTGAGAAAACACCAGAAAATATTTCATCTTCAAAGGCTGCCGGACTTCACCCCGCAGAGCATAATTCAATGCTATTCTTGTGAGGAATGTCCAAATAAAACAATGCTGCAACAGTGTGTAAACCCTACACTGCACACTGGATATGCCATGACACGCTTTCAGACTATGGTGAAGAATTTCACCGTCAACCTGTGTTCAATTCAAAGGAAAAGGAAAACCCACAGTGTTTGCCAGCTGCATACACATGGGAGAGAGTGAGCTGTTTGTGTAAACGGAACATATTTAACACAAAAAAAATTATCATTTTTCATTTAACAACACTATTAAGTTATTTTTGAGTTTGTTTGTTTTCATCCATGAAAGAACATTCCCAATATAAATAAATGACTTTGGACGGAATTTGGACGTCCTACCTGAAAGTAAAGACCAACGGTCGATCGTGCCATTAGGTTGTTGAAATGTTCATGGAAATTCTTGTTGAGGATGTCCTGAGACAACGTCTCATAGGGGTCAAATGCCTGCTCCTTAAGACAAGAACACAGAGAGAGAGAGAGATTGGTATCACCCACTTGGACAATTCTTACTATAACTACATTAATACATTGAAATCTAAAGTCTATTTTAAGTTTAAACGGTCCATACAGGATGGATAGGACTGCGTACCTCTGCCAGGTCTTCAAAGCAGCTTCCCACCAGTGGATGAGGGCTGCCATCAGCCGTCATCTCCACAGCGTCCTCGATCAGACCCAGGAGTTTCACTGTCAGCTCATGGATGTCCAGGATGTTGCTGAAAATCACCTCAACGTCCTGCAAAGGGACACATGATGGAAAAGGGCATAAGATAAAAAAACGCCAAAGGCCCAATCTAACCAAATTCTTTAGACCACAGGTGCCAAACTCAGGTCTGGGGGCCAAATTTGGCCCGCAGTGTAATTGTATCTGGCCCGTGAGATAAAATCAACAGCGTACTAGAATCGACCTACCAGTATGTAGACCTACATACTGTCAGAACTTGTTATATACTGGTAGAATTTGTAGTATTAGCAATGTATGCTCTTTGTTATAACATATAGATTTAAGAGAGATGAAGATGAAGACACATAAAAAGATAGAATAAGCAACAAAAACACTGATGTGTTTTTTCTATTTCAATTTTTTGAGCAAAAGTTAATTTAATATCTGGGGAGCAGGGAAAACATACATATTTACAATTATGTTTTTAATAATTACTGAGTTTGGCCGACGACTTCATGGCAGTTTTTAATTTTGGCCCCCCTGAGTTTGACACCCCTGATTTACAAGGACAAGGATCCCCTTTGGATGAACTCTAATAGGAAAAGAAAAAGTAACAATGGCCAGAGTTCTGAAGAAATGGTTCAACCGAAAACAGTCCACAGTATTGACTGCAGCAATGTCAACAGAAACCATTCCATTCCTGTCATTATTTGGCAGCCACGCTGTCCTGACGTTGCAACATTATTTCAGGTTACAGTAGGCCGTGTTGCAACAGACATAATTGAAGTTATTCTAGTGTTTGGCTGCAGATGTTATTCTTGTCTCGGCATAATTGCATGTTCCGCACTCCCCAGTGCCTCGCGAAGGTTTATCCTCCTCACCCAAATGAAACCGCAAAATTACCCCAAACCCCAAAATATTCCAAGCCACACTGAGCCATTAAAGTCAACTTTCCATTCACTTCAGCTCAACAAAAGACACAAAGTTTAACATCACTCTGGAACTATTTCCTGCAAAGCACGTTAGGAATTCACAAAGAGCTGATTCACAACAGATTTGACCCAGGAATTCAATCACAGTATGGCCAGGAAAAAAAAAAAGGTTTCTGACGAGTAAGCACATTTGGGCCATGTCCGTGAGGCAGATTACGAACCGGCCGATTACAGACTTCCAGCAGTAATCTTTAGAGAGTCATAGGCTCGACTTGGCTGAAATGACTTTGTAATTAGGTTTACAGTTAAAATCCTTGACCGTGGTTACAGGTCCAAACTAAGCTTGAGTTAGAAAACTCGACTGTAGCGGTCTCCTGCCACCACTCATTTCACCAAAGGGCCACGAAAGCAATTAATGTTCAATAGAGACGACACAAAAGGTGAAAATTAAATTAAAAAATCAGTTTCCCGCTGACACGCAACACTTCAGACGAGTCTCTTAATACTCACATTCATCAACAGCAATGTTTACAACTGAGTCCATTCAACAAAACTATTTTTTTGCATTGACATGCAGTAGAATCCTTCTACAAATCTTATGGGCCCTGCTAACAGTAAACTTTCACATCAAGTTGGGGGCCACAAAATATCGTTCCAACGGGCTACAAATGGTCCACAAGCCGCAAGTTTGAGACCCCTGCTCTACTGTATTCAGTGTAAAAACTGTGGTGACAAAAACCTCATGTAAATGTCTTTGTTGTGGAGAGCTAGAATTTATTCAGTGCAGGTTACATTTTTCTAAATCAACTAAGCTGATTCTGTGTCATTCCATCCATCTACCCACATGTCCATTCATCCATCCACATATCCGTCCTTCATACCTGAGCTGCGAATATTTTAGGGTTGGACAGGAAATGGTGTCGAAACACTTTGATGATCAGGTCCAGTTCCCGCAGGTACTGCCGCTCCTCGGCGATTTCAAGCCTGACCAGGTCGTCGTACGTGAGCTCCCCAGAGGAGGACGGCTCCTCTGTGGACTGAGACATGAGGCCGATGTCTTCCTCCTGGTCAAACATGTCCATTAACACCTAGGAACAAAGAGCAGGGATGTCATGAGTAAACACAAGTACTAGATCTAGAGCAGTTCCTGATGTTGGACGGTGTTTGTTCTCTACCTTGTCTGCACACATGGACACCTTGATGTCCTGTTGGTTGATCTCGTAGTGCCGAATGTTGCCGACGTAGTTTCCTGCCAGCTTCAGGATGTCTGCTGATATGTACTCAAGTACTGCTACGATGTAGAGGGAAACGTGGTAGTCCACTTTGTACCCCAAGACCTCCTGGTAAACACAATATAAAACTAACTGTTAACTTTGTCTTTGGTTTCAATTCTTCTCTGAAGTCTGGAACTGGATGATGAAGAGTTCTGTTTAATTAACAACAGTTGATATAGCAGTGTGAAAATAGACTGTTTAACAGACACCTATTTAACTTTATTAATCTTTTGGGAGTTAAGGCTGCAAGATCACCCAAATATGTGTGTATGTTATATATTAAACAAAAAAACCCAAACAGAACTAGACACCTGAAGACAACTTCACAACACTTCTCCTCCTTTTGGCTTGTCCCTTTTTCAGGGGTTGCAACAGTGAGTCAACAATTTCCATTTTCTCCTGTCCTCTCCTTCTTCTACTCTAACTCCAACTACCTCCATGTCCTCCCTCATTGCATCCATCAATCTCCTCTTTGTCTCCTACCTGGTAGCTCCATCTCTAGGATCACTCTTCTACCAATGTATCCCATGTCCCTCCTCTGAACATGTCCAATCTTCTAGCTTTTTCTCCAAACCTTCCTGTCTGTGTTGTCCCTCTATTCACCTCATTCCAGATCCTGTCCATCTCGTCTCTTCCTAAAGAGAATCTCAGCATCTTTACCTCCTTCACCTCCAGCTCTGTCTCCTGTCCTTTTCCTATTCCTAGTGTCTCTAATCCATCAACTACAACACTACAACCAGCATTTTGTCCCTCACTGGTCCTGTACCTTAAGCAGTGGGTGTATCTTGTCCACAGGCAGGAGTAAGGGGTTCCTTCTCTTGCGTTTCTCAATTGCTGACTGTGCGTCTGCTATGGCCCACTTATCTATGGGGTGAGGGAATGTTTTCTGGACCCGTTCCTGGACAGAAAGGAAAAAGACATTTATTTGTGTTAGAAGGAGGGATAGAAAGGTTTCAGAACAACAGACAGTTTGACTGGACGCCGTCCCAGGTCATTCATTCACCTCTACATCCTGCACTGAGCGAGGCTGGGCCACGCACAACATGTTGAGCAGCTGCAGGATCAGCTCCTCAATGTACTGCAGCGCGTCCTCCTTCGCCGTGAGGTTTGGGTGGACCTGCCTCTGCACCTGAACATCGAAATGAAAAAAACGGAAAAACACATTACTTCAGGCCCACAGATGGTGTACTTTTTAACAGCTGTCACACAGTGAAAACAGACTGTAGTACGCGTCACCCTAAAGATGTCGGAAGGAACGAAAATGTGAAAATCAAGGCAGCAGCTGGACTGATGTACCAGGTGACATGAATGGTATAACGCAGGACACTTTCCTGTAAACGTCACTATCTTGAGAAATGAAACAGTGCATTTATTGATTTGCTTTGATACTTTTATATTTATCACAACAAACACCATAATATATCATTTAAATGCATGGCGTTCTTTTGTGGAGAAGGTTCGCAGGACGTTTGTGTGACCAGCTATGATGGATGGATTAGAGACATTAGGAATAGAAAGAAGACAAGGGGTAGAGCAGCAGGTGGAGGAGTTAAAGATGCTAAGATTCTCTTTAGGAGAGACAAGAATGAACAGGATCAGAAATGAGGTGATTAGAGGGACAACACAGACAGGAAGGTTTGGAGAAAAAACTAGAGAAGAGGAGGGACAGTAGGACTTCCTAGAGATGGAGCTACCAGGTTGGAGACAAAGAGGAGATTGATGGATGCAGTGAGGGAGGACATGGAGGTAGTACGACTCAGAGTAGAAGATACAGAGGACGGGGGGATCGAAAATGTTGGTTCACTGTGGCAACACCTGAAAAAGCTGTTAGAGAATGAGAACAAGTGAACTTTAGTGGAGGTTTTCACCTTCAGTCAGTTTCACTCACTTCACTCTAGTTTCACTGAGCAAAGCATGGGTTTGTCTACAGCTGGTTGACTGACAGCTGAAACAGATTCCTAGGGAATGCAGACAAACTCACTGACAACAACAGTTGTTCACTTTCATGTTTTGAAAGTGGCTCTTGACACGTCATACAAGCCAATGTCCATGTGAACAGTAAGAGTGACTTTGACCTTTGACCATTTTTATTAATTCTTTCAATGGAATTAATTATTAGAAATGGCAAAAGTCCCAAAGACAATTTTGCTGTTATTTATTTTTCCCATACAGAATGAAATCTTGTCTAACTGACAGTAGGTGAAAACAGGCAAGAACTTTTTTTTTTACTTTTAAATACAGTAGATATACACTTATGTCTCCTCTGAGCTTATGTACAGGTATATAAGGTGTCCTTGGTGTCAGCTCTGTGGGAGGAACCACTCCTACAGTAGGTGTGGTTTAAAGGCAGCACAAAGTTGAGAAGAACGCCACCTCTGGACCAGCCTCCAACTTCCAGCCTACCAGAAGCTGCCGTCATTCGGGCCGTGCCCTTTTGCAGGAATGCTGTCAGTTGAGAAACTATTATAGCAGCCAACAGAGTGACTGAGATGTAGAGCTGGGAGGGAAAAAAACAGAGAGAAAGGTGGATAGAACTGGGAGCCTCAGACATGACAGCACGTCCTGATCTCGTGCTGCTGAAGGAATGACATAAGGTAGAGTGTGGCACTATGATGACAACATTTACATCCAAGAATGGAAGACAGTGAAAAGGTCATCTCAGACCGGCTCTGCACATTCTTCTGCTCTGACTTCACAGAGATGCAGCGTCAGGCAGGATGTGCCCTCGTTCTGCAGTTTAAATTTGAAATAAAAACAAAATATTGTGAGGAAAAAAAAAAAGCAGAAGCAGAAAAGTCCAGGACATTATAAATGGTATCTTCGCTAGATCTGTTTTGGAATCACACGGTGACTCATTAGCAACAACTGGAAAATCCTAAGCCACAACACAGGCTTCATCGGTGACACTGTACCTTATCTATGTTTTGATACAAACACTCACAAGACCTGACAGTTATATATAATTGGAGTCAAGAGGGGGAAAAAAAAGAATCAAAGCAGAAGTAGGTTATGAGGTAGAAGGATCCTCACAGCGGCAAATAGGCACTTGACCAAATTCCACAGGACACCAGGAGCTGTGAGTCACCACACTGAAACTACGGGGGTTTCCCCTGACACCATTCACAGAATAGTTGGCCCGATTTTGAGAGGCCCACGTGCAAACAGTGTAATCTCTTTCCTACAAAGTCAGGATGGAAGACGGGGCAATGAAAGCCCCAAAACATTTCTAAGGGTATTAGTCACCGAATGCAACCCTACCAAAAATACTTGAAATGTTTCAGGTCAAATGTAATGGTCATTTGATAAATGAGAGGTAGGAGAACATTTCTTAAACTGTTTAAATTTGATTTTATTTTGGGTCATTTGTCGGAAGACCTTGACTTGTCCCACTCATGACCTGGACTCTGTGTCAGCCCATCACCAACACTTGATGATGAGGCCTGAAACTCAGTGAAAACTGAGTAGAGCCATGTGGAGGTATGACTGAGTATTTACAGTAGCCCTGCAACACTATCCTAGTTGGTGACTGATGTGCTGTGGCCTGATAATGATGACAGCAAAGGCTGAGCAAAGTGGAAGCCAGAAAGAAGGAACCAAATATAGCAAAAATTAGAGATGCACTGGTCAATCGGCCGACAATTAAAAACGCCAGTTTTATACCCAACCGGATCAGACTTTTTTTCTGTTTGCCAGGACAAACCAAAGCACACTGTTTGAAATTGTTTGCAATTCAAAAGTACGCCTTGGAGGGTCAACACCAAAGATCAGACCTGGGCAAACTAAGGCCCAGGGGCCGGATGCTGCCCGTTTGGCGTTTTAATCCAAATTATACTATTAATTTATATTATCATTGTCGTTCTACCTTTGTCCCTGCAAAGCCAGCATTTCCCCAATAGATAGTCTCAAGTAGGCTTAAAGCATTTCTCCTTCATTCAATACTTTTCTGATCATTTATCTTAGTTCACTGATACAGACCTGGCCCTTAACTCAAAGTCAAAAGAATTGCTCAGGCCTGCCTTAGATGTTTCGCACAACAAACCTAATACGCCACTTAGAAAAGGTGCACCTTATGGAGTTCACGGCACTGGACGACCAGTCGTTAAAACGTGGCATAGGATGAAGGCGTCATAAACCTGGTGAAACACTTGAATCCACGGTACAAATAACCAAGTAGGCAATACTTTTTCTGCTAAAGAGCTGCCAAAGTTGTATTTCAAGCCATTAACGCGAAACTGCTTGACACTACCCAATCCCCGATCAGTTCTACAACATTTGGGCTCAAACGTGAGCTTGATGTCAACATTGAGCCTGACGGCTTAATGGCTGTATGATGAATTTCAGCTCCACCAAGTCCTTCTCCACTGTGTTGTGTTCAAAATAAAAATCTCCTCAGGGAGCACTGTTGAAACACTATTCATTATTTTTGACATTTTATTCCCCAACCCAAGCGAATACGGCGTCTATTGTATGATTCTAAATGTCTCCGATAGCGATAAAAAAGAAAAAAAAAAACCCGGTTTGGACAGTTTAGACCTCATTTAAAACCAGGAATTGGTATTGGCCAAGAATTATGCAATCGCTGCATCTCTAGCAGAAATGGCTTGAGATTTTGAGACAATCAAAGCGAAGAACTCAATTCTTTATGACAGAACATAAACGTAGTATCTTGCTCGAGAGTGAAAATGATTATCATGTTCATCATATGTAATCTTTTAAGCACATCCTCTTATTCCAGTTCAGTTTCATGGCTCAGTTCCATTAAGAAGGGGAAAGGCGGGTGTCCAGGAAGTCCTATTGCTCACTCACTCTCACTTTTCCCTCCTCCATCTGCCCCTCACTGCCCAGCGCACTGCCTCGCTCTCTCCAAAGGCAGAACCAGAATCCCAAGGGAGAAGAGTGGAATCGTAGCAGCAGACGATGAGAGAGGTATTGATGTGCATCCTCGAGGAGGAGGAAACAGCAACAAGAGAAGCAGCAGTAGCAGATACTACTGTACACAACTGAACCTGAGCCAAACCTCAGGAAAAGAGAGGGAAACAGAGAAGGAAGAGACAACACGAGGGCGGTTCTATCCACAACAGCTAGCAGAGAAGGGTGTCTGAACAGATCTGGAGTCAGAATTTAGAAAAAGCAGAATTATCATAATATATACAACGATATTTGAGCTTTCACATTGAAGTTTAGGAATAGATAGGAAATCTAGTCAGTGTTTGGTGTCTCATAATCAACCTGGTATATTTTTATGATAAGCTTATGGTCTGAAAAACTTATACAGTCACAAACTTGAAGAACCAGCTGAGCTAGCCTTAAAATTCCTGTTTATGCAGAGAATTATTATTATCATCAAGTTTGTGGTTCCTCTGGGAATCAAAGCCATTAAGCCATTTTAGCTATTTTTTATTTTCTGTCTTTTGTAATTGTAAACAACTCCTTAAGTCTTCTCTCCTGCTGGCGTGCTGACTAATGTCATTCTTACAGATTGAGTAGCCTTACAGTGGGTCTCTATATCGGGTCTTTGTGTGACATACAGTATTTATTTAAACATCTTTAACTTCCCTCTAATGAGAAGCTCAGTGTGTGTTTCACTGAAGTGAAACCAAACCATGATGATGGTGTAAAACTCAAAAGTGAAAGTTAAGGGGGAAATTCTCATATTTGGGCTCAAAAGTTGCCACAAGAAGCAATTTCCAATGAGGGCCATTGTGGCAACTAAGGCCACAAGAATTTCACCACTGAAGACTCCATTTCTTTAAAAACGGCAACATCATTAAAAGTAAAGGACAAGGAGGAACTGGAGATGAAGCAGAAGATCTGAAGGTGGAGGAAAAATTATGTAACTTTTATGTTTTACATACCTAGTTCACCTAATAAACCTTAGCAGTTATAGGCATGTTCTTGAGAGTGGTCCCAGTTGTAAATAGTATATTTCATGCTCAGGGTGAAATTGTTTTACTTTAATGCGCAGGTGTCAAACTAAGGCCTGAGGGGCTAATTAAATATTTATATCTGGCCCCCAAGATAAAATCAAATGTGTAGTACAGTTGGTCCACCAGTATGAAGACCTTATACAGTATACTGCCAAAATTTGTTATATTGATAATGCATACTTTTTGTTATAGCACATATATTTTGTTGTGTAGAGAAAGATTGACATTAAAAAGGATCTGGGAAGACAACAACGAGACAGATTAATAAACAAATACCAACGATGAGTGAATTATTTCTAATGTTTCTCATATGTTGATAACATTCAGCTTTGGCTGCTCCTGATTCAATGTTTCTAAATGAAAAAAAAAACAATATTAATTTAATATCTGGAGAGAAGGGAAAACATGTACGTTTACAGCTAATATTGAGTTTGGCCCGTAACTTCACGCCAGTGTTAAATTCTGGCCAGCGATGAAATTGAGTTGGACACCCCTGCTTTAATGGAATGTCAAAAATATACAATGTTTTAAAATCCATAGACAAATCAGAGAGCTGGACAAAAAATTCCCATTAAAATGGAAAAGAGATGCGTTGTTTGGACCAAGTGCACAGGCCTTCAAAATTAATAATTGCATTTACCTTAGTAATTACCAATGTCTGGAAAAAATAAAAGCAATATGTAACAATATTGAGATTTACATTTTTTCTTTTGTATATTCATATTTATATTATTTATTTATACCACTTTTTATCTTTTTAGGGTTAAATGAAACATGTTTTTTTAAATAGTTTTTTACCAAACCAACTTGGTGATTAATGACACTGCAAATGCTTCCAACTCCATTGTTATCGTATGGCTTCATATCTGTTGACTGGACAGTTTCTGCTGCAGGAGATAAAGTCAAACAAAGCCACAGTGACAGTCGGGGGGGGCAATCATTTCAGCTCTTGCACATCTCAGCTGTAACACAGAGCGATCAGGTGTTGTTGTTGTGTGCGACGATGGTGGAAGAACAGAAAGGTTGAGGTAATAACGGAGGCCGGACGGTGTTAATACAGGGTTACCATTTCTAATTCAATTGATTATTCTCCTGCCTGTGTATAAGGGGCCACATTAGGCTCAGGTTGCAGGTAGTGTGTGTGTGTGTGAGTGTGAGTGTGAGATGAAGAGGTGGGTGTGGGGCTTGTTATTATACCCGAGCATGTGTCACTGTTTGTGATTCATGCCATGACATCATCTGCCATTACAACCAGACTGTCTGGGGAACCGTAGGTCAGTGTGTTTGCACCATCTGACTGACAGACGCGCAGAATTCAAAAAAATCTATTGGACAAATTCATAAATCTACAGAATCCAACTTCATTTTCCATGTCCAAGTTCTTTCCAGTGGCTTCAACAACACGTGGCCTTTCCGTGAACCCGATCTGACCTGACCCGGTGACCACTGCGTCCACCCATCCTCTGCCTGAACCGATGTTCTCCACAGATCTGATTCAATACTCTGGGAAGGGTTGGAGAGAGTGTGGGGGTGTCTGTGTATTAATCAGCCTCATCCTTTCGTCTGCTCCCTGCTCTGTCTCTGGCCCGGGGGCTGGTGCACAGGAAGTGCAACCTGTTACAAGGGAACATCCTGTCCCGATCAGCACGCAGCTCATTGCTGAGATGAAGTATTAAAGTCATGACGGCGAAGACAGCTCCATGACACAGTCCCACTCATGTCAGTTACTGGGCAGATTTCCTGTTTGGACCTTTACGGGGAGGGTGAGAGTCTAATGTGTTTGCATCTCTGACTTTGCTACTTTGCAGCAAAAAACAACATATTTGATTTGTTTGCAAAATCAGTGGAAAACATGTTCTCCTGCATCTAAGAAGTACAGATTTCAAGCCTCTTCTTCTCCTTTTGGCTTGTCCCTTTTTTCAGGGGTTGCCACAGCAGGCCAACAATTTCAATCCTTCCCTGTCCTCTACATCCTAAACTACAATTACCTCCACGTCCTCCCTCACTGCATCCATCAATCTCCTCTTTGTCTCCTACCTGGTAGCTCCATCTCTAGGATATGTTTCTCTACCAATGTACCCACTGTCCCTCCTCTGATCATGTCCAAACCATCTCAATCTGTCTTCTCTAGCTTTGTCTCCAAACCTTCCTGTCTGTGTTGTCCCTCTAATCACTTCATTCCTGATCCTGTCCATCCTAGTTACCCCTAAAGAGAATCTTAGCATCTTAAAGCAGAGATTTCGAGCCAATAGTAGTTATTAAAAAATGTAAATACTAATAATCCCAAAATTGAAAAATCAAAACACAGTGTTGCTGTCATTCGTATTCCTCCGGGGTGACTATTTGCTTACGTGCAAGAAGATAAACAACATTATGAGTCTGAACTTGACAAACCCAGAACATCTCAATCTGAATTTTCTGGATTTACTTTTCTCATGACAGAAACAAGAATTATTAAAAATGAAAAACTATCAAGAATTTTTTTTCCCACATTTTCAATTTTCTCTCTGTTCACTACGTTGACAGCTGAAAGCTCAAGTTGGATAAAAGAAGCTAAAAATAAAGTACAACTCAAGTCAACCTGTAACAGCTTGGTTAAACCTGTTTCTGTTAATCTAGGGATTACTGAAGCAGACAGACAATTTACAGGATCGGTTGTGAGAATAGGAAGAAGACAGGAGGCAGAGCTGGAAGTGGAGGAGTTAAAGATGCTGAGGTTCTCTTTAGGAGAGACAAGGATGGACAGGATGGACAACACAGACAGAAAAGTGTTGAGAAAAGGCTGGAGAAGCCAGATTGAGATGGTTTGGACGTGTTCACAGGAGGGACAGAGATTATATTGGTAGAAGAATGATCCTAGAGATGGAGCTACCAGGTAGGAGACAAAGGGGAGATTGATGGATGCAGTGAGGGAGGACATGGAGGTAGTTGGAGTTAGAGTTGATACAGAGGACAGGGGGAGATGGAAAATGTTTGACTCGCTGTGGCAACTACTGAAAAAGGGACAAGGAAAAGAAGAAGACTGAAGCAGGCAGAAAACCTTATGGAAAAACCTGGTCAATTCCCAGTTAGTATCAACAATATTTGGATTTCCATCTCTGATGTAGTACATCTCATTATAAGTAACAATTCATACCTCAATTCTTATTTTGACATCTTGCTTTAAGAGCACTAGTGCTGTGTGTTTATGTCCTGCTGTTGCCCCAGTCAATATTCACACTGTACTACACAACAGCTGCAAGTCATATACAAAAATAAACATTAGTCAGAGACAGAAACTCAGCAAATCGGGCTCTTCAGAGTTTGGTGTTGAGAAAATGATGACATCTAAATATTAGGCAAGGTTTTTACATGTTGTCATAGTTGGCAGGAACATCACGGGGCAGAGCACTGGAGAGGAATGTTTCAATAAATCACTGCATCTGATTTCTGAGGGTGTTGATGTCTCTGTCGCGTCTTGATCTATGTGTCTGGAGAACCATCTGACTTAAAAATAAAAACACAGTCTGTGCTTCTCAGTTTGGCCTGCGCGCTGAAGTCATCTTGTCAGAATTCCAGTGCATGTTCACGTCAAAAAGATGCAAGAGGTGTTGCACGCTGGAAGAAAATCCATCCAGCATAGTTGTAACCTGACCAAACTCAGCTGTAAATACTAGCCCGTGCTCTCCTGGACCCAAGAAGTCCTGTGAAGTCAGCAACACAGATGACTTCAACTCAGCATGGCCATGGGGTGACACCGTACCCAGCAAAGCTCTGGCCTTTTCTATCCATGCCAGTGAAACAGCAGACCGAGGGAATGCACAGTTATTATTAACAGCGGCTTGTCACGGGCGAAATGACGCTGGTCGCAGCGGCAGACCCGGGCGGCGGACGACTAGAATAGCCGGGACATGCAGACGAAGCTGCGAGACAAACACTGGACTCGTCCGTGAAATGTCACAGTTGACATCAGCAACACAGACACACACGCAGACGGCGGCGCACCTACGTCAACTACAGACGAGAGGGAAAGTGGAGCTCAGCAATTTTAACACTGGCATCTGAATTGGCCTATCACCTCCTCGAGGGCTGCGGGCCAGTCGCGCCACTGTCAAATGAAGACCTCACTGGTGCCATTTACACTTAAGGAGATTTTAAAATAATCATTTTTGCATTTTTCTGACCTCATTATACAATAGAGATGTCAGATTCCAGAACCTGCACATGATGGGAATCCTCTCACCAAATCTGGCAATTTAATACATTTCATAATGTTGGAGCAACTATTCCTTATATTGAAGTATAACTCAATAGTAAATGGTTAGTTGGTAAAATCTACGTCAAGATACTTACATTTGTTGGAGGGAAGAGATCTTGGAAGATCACTGAGAAGATCACTTGCACGAAATAAAATTATGCATTTATTTTTGGCTCAAATGACAAAAAAGTTTAATTCTTGAGTATAAAATAGCTTTTCCTCCAAACCTTCCTGTCTGTTTTGTCCCTCTAATCACCTCATTCCTGATCCTGTCCATCCTTGTCTCTCCTAAAGAGAATCTCAGCATCTTTGACTCCTCCACCTCCAGCTCTGTCTCCTGTCTTCTGCTCATTCCTGATGTCTCTAAACAATATATCCTGGCTGGTCCCACAACTGTCCTGTAAACATTTCTCACATGAAGCTTAAGCCAATACAAAATGTCAATATCTCATTAAAAAAATGTATGTTTAAAGTGTTTCTCGTGGCTAACATTTCTTGGTAGTCCACATTCAATGTTAAGTTGTCTTCAACCTAAGTGCAGAGGAGATTATTTCCTGAAAAAAAGTAAAACTGTATGTATTACACAAGGAATACCAAGTTGAAACTTCACACATTTTACATACCTATTTGTGGCTGTACAGAAACTGTGTTAATGCCTTGTGCCTGTCTGGCAGGCAGTTATACAAGTGACAGATCACTGGCTTATGAGCATATTTTCCTGACCCGCCCTGCTCTTTGATCAGAGTGCTACTTGTCTCAGTTGAGTTGATAAGTGCTACCTTAAAATGTTCTATAAACTCAATCATTCCCAGAGGTTGAGTTACTGACCTAATCGTCTTCTAACAAGGAAAGTCTGCTTTGCGGTGGATAGCTGTGAAAATGCAGCAAGTCACAGTGTGTCAAAACCAAAACAAACCTCTCTTGCGTCAAACTGTGACAGGCTTTCCCTCGGGGCCCGTATGTAACAAGTTGAGACAATGAAACCACAGCACGGCCCACCACCTGCTCTGAGTTTCACCTGATTCATCACCACATCGTCTCTCTCTCTCCATGAGCCATGGACAAATGACAACTGTTTTATTTTTAACACAATGTTGCTATATGGTTAATTTCATGACAGATTATCTCTGTTTCTAAGGGTTTGGTGTCAACATTCTCTTTAGGGGTGACTAGGATGGACAGGATCAGGAATGGAGTGATTGGGGGACAACACAGACAGGAAGGTTTGGCGAGCTAGAGAAGACAGATTGAGATGGTTTGGACATGTTCAGAGGAGGGACAGTAATTATATTAGCAGAATAATGACCTTGAGATGGAGCTACCAGGAAGGGAGACAAAGAGAAGCTTGATGGATGCAGTGAGGTATTGGAGGTAGTTGGAGTCAGAGTAGAAGATACAGAGAACAGGGGGAGATGGAAATTGTGGACTCCCTGTGGCAACCCCTGGAAAAAAAGGGACAAGCCGAAAGAAAAGGAGAAGAAAGAGGAGGATTGCTTGTTGAAACCAAAATGTTATTTGGACAAATATTGTAAAATATGAACACAAACGCAAAGACTGGTAAAAAACTTTTAAATAAAATCTTCTTCTTATTCTTGTCCTTTCGTCTAGTCCCTTCTTTTAAGGATGCCACAGCGAGTCAACAGTTTCCATCTCCCACTGTCCTCTGTATCTTCTACTCTGACTCCAACTACCTCTATGTCCTCCCTCACTGCATCCATCAATCTCCTCTTTGTCTCCTACCTGGTAGCTCCATCTCTAGGATCATTCTTCTACCAATATAACCATGTCCCCACTCGGAAAATGTCCAAACCATCTCAATCTAGCTTATATATCGATTATAATTCTACTTTAAGGAAGACAATGACTACACTGCAAAAAAGTCCCTGATCCTAACAAGCTTAAAGGATGCGTAAAAACCGGCAAGATGGCAAATGAGGATTCCTTTGATTCCTCAATATGAGTTTCAGAAAATCCTTCAGGAGTATCCACTCAGAAATTATGGAACAAAAAGTACACGGGTCCCTGCCATGCTCAGTGCACCTCAGTGGTAACTTGGCAGCTGGTGGATGTGTGCTTGTGTATTAGGTTAAGGCAGTATTCCAAATATGAGAAGCTCTGGAAAGCTACAATGGCTGCATGGAGTTACTCTGCATGGAAATAAACTTAATGAAAATTGAAAGTAAAGGGACATTTCGATCTTGACTGTGCAGCCACTGTCTGGATGAGCCTCCTGCAATCACACTTAATGATGTGGCACATACTTCCATCCAACTGGACAAGGATATCAGTGACCTGATACTGTTTATGGCTGCTTAGAGTCTCAATAATGATACCTCAGTTACTTAGAAACAACACAGAAGAAATGCAGTCTTAACCAGGACTTACTAAGATGTACAAGAAAAAGGAGGGTGAAATAGTCAAAGGGGAACTGATTCAGGTCAGTCTTGCTGACCAGTGATATTTAAACTACAATGTTTCCTGTAATTTGACTTTTGGGAATCCTGAGAGTAAAATTGCATTTCTCAGGCAAAGTTACTAAAGCAGCACAGAACAGCTGTTCAAGGTATGATCTGCCAGGATAAGGCATGTCTGCTCTCTTAACAAAAAAAAAAAAAAAGAGGAATGAATAGTAGTTGGCAGCAACTGTTTCAGTTACACAAGACTGACCAGATAACACCCTAGTTACTTTGGAAGTGATATTGTCGGCTGTAATGATGTTTTACCGACAAAAATGATTTTGAAACCATAAGGATTGTGTGACTGGAAGCCACACGTGCGAAATTAGGCTATTCCTGTGCTACTATAGCAGCAGCAGCAGTGCCTGTTGTGATCGAACCGGACAAATATAAACCGACATAACGACATACCCAGATAAATCTACAACATTAAACACTATCTACATTCTTTCTGACCTCAAGACACTTGTATAACAAATTCAAACATACAGCTCTTTAATCTTATCTTGATATTAATAAAGCAATAAGAGGAGAATGACTGAATGATGACAAGTCAAGTCTCCAGTCTTGTCTGTAAAACGTTTATAGCATTATGAGATTGCAGTCCACAACAGCGGTGTCCATACTTTTTTGTCTTGTGAGCTACTTTTCAAATGACAAGGGTGCAGTGATCTACCGAGATTGAAAACTCTAAATATATTTACCTGTTTTACTCTCTATATTAACATATAACATATGTTATATTGTCTGACTCGATACCTTTATGATTCTCACGTTAGCCCAGTGATTAGTATCTTCAAATAAAACTGCATCTCTAGTTTTTATTACTTTCATTTTCATTAAGTTGTTGCTCGGGATCGACCAGATCTACCATTTGGAGATCTACTTGTAGATCCATATTGGGCACCCCTGGTCTTCAACCTCAGTGTTAAAAATAGTTGAAATCGTGTATCTTGTTTTAAAAGTCCTCAAATGTCTTCATGGTTTTCTTCCAGTTCACATTACGATAAGAACTAGTACTGTATATATACCGTACTACTGTCAACAATTTAGTCTCAACACCAGAGAATCCTAGCACCTCAACCAGGGGTGTCCTATGGATAGATCGGGGTCTACCAGCAGATCTCTAAAGGTAGCTGGTAGATCCTGAGCAATAACATAAACAAAAATCTAGTAATAAAATAAATAAAATATAATTCTATTTCAAGATGCTAATCACTGGGCTACAGTGAGAATAATAGAGGTATTAAGTCAAAGAGAATAACATATGTTATATGTCAATGTAGAACAGACCTGGGCAAACTAAGGCCCGGGAGCCGGATGCGGCACGTTTGGCGTTATAATCCAGCCCACCAGACTTGTCAAAATTCTACTTTTAACTTATATTATCGTTATCCTTCTACCTTTTCCCTGCAAAGCCAGCAATCCCCCAATAGACAGTCTAAAGAGGCTTAGAGCACTTTGCCTTTATTCAATACTTAACTCATAATTTATCTTAGTTGACGGACATACTCATCTCTCTGATCTTGACCTGGCCCTTGACTCAAATTTTAGTACCATTGCCCAGGCCTAATGTTAAGCGTAAGATATCCACTTTATATGGGTAAGTGGCAGTTGGTGGCGAAGTGGTAAAGGAAGCAGACTTGGCCGCAAGGTCCCCAGTTCGAATACAAAGGTCAAATGTCGTGGTGTGAGTCACGATGACAAGGAGTTTGCTTTCCTTTCTACAACCCTACAAATATACCTGGACAACCCTAAATATATTTAGGGTTTGTCAATCTAGGTAGATCACTCCAATTTGGTAATTTGAAAAGTATCTTACATGACAAAAAAACGTGGAACCCCTGACCTAGATTATTGTATTGAATAATCTCGTCACTACGTTCTTATGCAAAATATAATATTACGAGCATTTCTTGCAAACATGTCGGCTTTAAATTGATATTACATAAGTAATAGTAAGTATATAAACTCAGTGATGGGCTGACTTGACAACACGAAAAGTCTATTATGGCGTGAAGCTTCCAGTTTGTGTATTTTAGACATATAACGTTTGTTTTTAGCAGAGTATAAAAGTGTAAAAGGGTTATGTTACCTTTCGTAAGGCTTGCACGAAGAGGCCTCTCCATTTGTGACTGTTCTCGTCACTGGAAAAGTCGTAGATCTGCTGCGGCTGCATCGCTGTAGCGGCTCCTGGCGTTGCCGTGATCCGGGCTCAACTGTCAGCATCGGCCCCGGCTACTGAGTCCTTGTGGGTGGGTCAGTCCGGGAAAAGGGGGGGAATAAGTCAACCTTGTCGACTTTGGAAAAAACTGAAGAGTGTCACAAAACTACTCGTTGGTGCACAGTGATAGATTCGCCACGAAGTGAAACCGCACAAAGTTATGACGCTAGCGATGCTCCCTGCTGTAAACACGGCTAACAACAACCCCGTTAAGTGTGGAAAAATGAACTTAGGCACAAAATAGGCACGTTGGGTTGAGTTTCAAGTAACCACATGTGGGATTAGTTTGGTGACAGCTACCTGGAGCAACGGTTTATATCTATATTTTTCTGTAACGAACACCTGTAACGTTAGCAGTCTAGCTAGGCTATTAGCCGCGAAGCTAGGGGAGCAGCTCCGGTCCCGTAGCCGCGGCCGTGGCCTCGACGCTTGCCCGACTTCTATGTCGTGGCACACGAACCCTTCAGCCCGGTACAAGGCACACTCTCTCCGGCGCCGCGAATGTCAGATTTAAGCATCTTCTTCTGTGGCGGTCGGACGCCTAATCCAATATCCACAAAGAGCGGGCGAGAGTCCGAGGCACATGAGTGAGGGTGACAGCGCTGGAGGAGTCGAGGTGTGTTAGGGTGAGTGAAGTCCAAGATGATCGTACCGACAACTCCGTCTGTTCTGTAAGCGTCTGCTGACTGACTGACTCCCAGTGTGAGTGTGTCTGTGGCCGCGACGCATCCACTCTCAGACACGCCCCCTGCCAGAGTTAACGTTTGACTGAGAAAAAAAACATCTAAAATTATGACATGTACAGAAATGAACATACAGTTATAAAAATAGCCTTTAAAATTAATTAAAAGTAAAATATACGACTTTCTGAGGATTAAGAGAATATTTTTAAAATTAATATTGTATTTATGTATTTATTCCTATATTTGCGTGTATATGTATGTGAATAACCAACATATTGTCTGGACATATATGTGCCTATAGATGTGTATATATATATGCTTAGGCATATTTTGGTGTGTTTGTATGTAGACATATATGTACGTGTGTTCGGGTAAGCACTTGCACAAAATAATGATAATAATAGAATACTACAATAACGTAATATTGTCATTATTATAATAAAATATGGTAGCAATAACTACCACTTAAGATAATAAC
The DNA here is from genome assembly GCA_016785265.1 of Paraplagusia blochii. Classification (NCBI taxonomy): domain Eukaryota; kingdom Metazoa; phylum Chordata; class Actinopteri; order Pleuronectiformes; family Cynoglossidae; genus Paraplagusia; species Paraplagusia blochii. The sequence goes on along the minus strand of JAFBJS010015351.1, from coordinate 282,621 downwards.
ACTACTAACATTAACCTTCCTATACAGTATATATATATATATACATATATACATATATATTATACATACATACATACATGTACACTCTTGTTTGGTGCTGTACTGCTGCAGGAATCATAATTTCCAAAAGGATACTCCCGAGGGATTAATAAAGTTCTATCTATCTGTCTATCTATAAGTATTCTGGAAAAATGTAGAAAGTAACAGTAGAGAACCTATGAATTTCAAGGGAACACTTATATTCCCTTATTTGTTTTTGTTTTATATTTGTTCCAATCTAAACCAATAATGTTTGTTTGTTAGTCTGTTGTGACACAAGTAAAATGTGTGCTGTGGTTCGGAAAGCTTGAGAAACACCGTATGAAAATCACATAGAAAGATGACATTGATGATTTGTTTGTGGAGTTTCTGTTGCAATACCGCCCCCTGCGGTTAGAAACACTGTATGAATCACATGGAAAATAAGACGTTTTGTTGTGGCTTCAAATATAAACAAAATATAAAACGTAATACAAAAACATACGTTTTATGCCCGTATGTTCATTTTTATAACCGAAATGAACATACGGTTATAAAAAACAGCTTTTAAAACTAATTTAAAAACTAAAATATACGACTTTTTGAGAATTAAGAGAATATTTTAGAATTAACACTTATATCCACTTATATTTTTTTGTTTATATTTGTATCAAACTAGACCAAGAATGTTTGTTTTTTGTTTGTTTGTCTGTTGTGACACAAGTAAAAATTTGTGCCATGGTTCGGAAAAAGTTTGAGAAACACCGAATGAAAATCACATCCAGTCAACTCAGATAAGCAAAATATTCAACTTTTTAAAAATTAAGAGAGTATTTTAGATTTAAGATTTTAATATAACAGAATTTAAGTCTGTATTCTAAAGAAATACTTCTGTAGAAAGTAACAATAAATATTTTAAGAATTAAGAATTTTGAAGGGCACTTATATCCACTTATTTGTTTTACATTTGTTCCAAACTAAACAGGCCCCTAATACCAAGAATGTTTGTTAGTCTGTTGTGACACAAAATGTGTGCCTTGGTTCGGAGAAGCTTGAGAAACACTGTATAAAAATCAAATTGAAAGATGAAACGTTTGGTTGTTTCTGTTGCAATACCACCCCCATGCGGTCAAAGTGTCTCGATGAAGGAAAAGGCTTATTTGACCAGTTTTTATTATGATTTGAACACCTCTCCAGTGCTAACGTATTGATGGTCTGTTTTACTATTCACATTATCTCACGACGAATGTAAAACAAAACAAAACAATTAAAACGGCAAAAACCTAATGTTATATGATGTAAAACAAATCCAGAAAGAATTGAATTATAAATGTATAATTTTTAGAAACAAAATAAAGAACAAAACTGAGCCACAACCACGTCTTCTTGAGAATAATTGAAGGTCACATATGACATTTAATGACTTCAAAACCTGCATTTGCTTTTAAAAAATATAGATTCATACAGTATTTTTGGTTAAAAAAAGAGTGATTTATCAATAATTGCATTGCTTTGTCAGGATGGAAGGCAAGGCTTCAAAGAGTGATGACAGTAACAGTTCTTACATTTAAAAGCTTAGAAAAATAAGAAATGTTCAGGGAGGTCCTTTCAGAGTTCTCTCTTGTGTTGCTGAAATAAGTCATAACTAAATTCATTTTAAGGTCACATTATTTCTGGAAGACACAATTATACATGAGCAAACAACTTCCGAGGCAGAAAACACAATTCTTCACCAACTGTCACCTCACAGTCCCAACTGATATAAAATCAGTAGGATTTTCTTTGGTAAATAGAAATATAATGGTTAGACATGTCCAACAGCTTAGGTCTGTAGCTCAAACACTTTCTTTTTACAGTGGTTTTGTCCAGAGACTTTTCACATTGAAATTTGGGAGGATAGTTGACAGACAGTTCTGTGAAAAAGACTTGAGCAAAAACACATGCCTTCATCATTCTATACTTGTTGGTGCTGTTATACAACTAAAAAAATACACAACATGACAAAGAACAGTATGGATATAGTGTAAGATTATTTTTTTCTGTTTCACCTTGATGCTCTATTACATCAACAGCCTGATGAAGCTGTCAGTTGCTCTAACTTCCACCTGAGACAAAACTCTGGAAAAACAGATTTTCTTTATAGAATAAACCCTTACGTTAAATAAATGCTGAATAATTTGGCTTGATAAAACAAAGATCTCAAACTCTGTTTTCCACCTGGTGTGGACAAAACAACTGTCATGCTGCAAAAACCTACACTGTTTCCAAAGAAATGAAACAGGATAAATCATGGTCTGACACAGTCACCAGTCACAACTTCTCCAAAGAAGGCACAAAGAACAGGTCAGGTCAGTTAGTGCAGGGATTCTTAACCTTTTTGGAACTGAGGCCCAATTTTTTCAGTGTCGAGTGACCTGGGGCCCTTAATAATTGCAGTTTTAATTTTTCACGGCCCTCTAAGGGGCGCTTGCGGCCCAACTTTGGGCCGGGGCCCAATGGTTCAGAATCCCTGAGTTAGTGCAAAGATGTCTGCTTCATCCATCTTCATCCAATTATTTGTTATCAGGTCGCAGGGGCAGCAGTCTCCATAACTGCCACCCAAATCACACTGCTCCATACTGTGAATCTTCCTGTGGGTGGTGAGCCCACTGGACGTTATGTGGGTCAGGACAGCGCCATGATCAGAGCATCTCAGTGGCCACCTGGCAGCTGGTGCTGTACAGACCCTTATCTGCTGCTTTCACTGCTGTTTGTGAAAGAAGCTGCATTAGGCTCATGGGTTCCTACTTGCAGAACCATCTATAAGACCCCTTTGAATAGTTCTTGTAAGTTCTCTGTATTTTCTAATTGTAAAAAAGCAAGTATAGAATTCCTAATGGGTCAGCAGTGGTGGCCTAGTGGTTAAGGAAGTAGACTTGGGTCCACAGGTCTTCAGGTTCGAATCCACCAGCTGTCAGTTTGCCACTGAGGTGCTCTGATCTTAGGACTGTCCTGACCGACCTAACTTCTTGTGGGCTCACCACCCACAGGAAGGCTCACAGTATGGAGCAATGTGATTTAGGTGGCGCCAGCTGGCCCTGCGAACTGGCCACGGACAAGCAGAAGAAGATGAATGAAGAATTCACAAATCTAAAGGGTGACAAAGACTTTTTCACAGCACTGTATATTGACTTATTGTAATGAAGCAGCAGTGAATGAAATTTTACTTAAAAATACCTGAATTGACAAAACAATGGTCTTACTGTGCTTTGAAACATTGGATAGAAGACACTCTTGAAACCTGAAAAAAGCAGTGGTTGAAAACAAACTGTTATGAGATTACAGAGGTTATCGTAGAGGCACGATGACATCACGATATCAGACAGGTTATTGCTGAGCGGTAACAGCTGAATGATACACTGAAGGGATTTTGTGCGTCCTTCCTCTCTCCACAGCCACTGGGCTCCTTGTCTACAGAGAGAAACGGCTTTCCACCTCGTCTGCGATCATCTCAGCGATGGCAAGAGAGGAGGTCGCCGCTGGTGAGGGAGCGTTACGAACATGGAGCACGCGACTGCCCACGTCCCCGACGCCTCCGTCGAAAACAAAGTCATCTACAAGGTTTCCTTTCCGATCGAGGGCCTGAGCTCGAACTCCAGATGGACCTCTGGAGGAAAACACAAAGGAGACAACAAGAACGTCTAGTTAATGAAAGTCAAAATGACGTAGAATCTGTTTTTATGGAGTCGATATCATAACAACTCAGAAATTTCCGTCGTTGCTGTACCTGACTACGTCACTGGCTGTGATCTCAGGAATATACTTCTGCAGGATTTTCACCTGTGCACTGATAACAATTCCTCGATACAGTTCACTCAGGCCTTGTTTCAGATTCCTCAACACCAACTTCTGAAGACCACTGCAGGACAAAGAGAACAGAATCCAATCATATTAATGAATATTTAGAGCCCAGAATGGATAATTTTGAGTCTCACCTGAAAGAGAGAGCGTCCACAAAGTCTCTGGGATTGAAATCATAAATTTTGTATCCTTCACGTTTGAAGGCTAGAACTGCGTTGGGGCCGAGCCAAATACTGCCATCCATCCTGGGAGTGAAGTGAACACCAAGGAAGGGGAACCGTGGATCAGGAACCTGGGAGACAGGTCACAGCACACATGGTACACCTCATCTTCTTTTTGCAAGGGTTTCCACAGTGAATCATTATTTTCCATCTCCCCCTGTATCTTCTGCTCTCTTTAACCACCTCCATGTCCTCCCTCACTGCATCCATCAATCTCCTCTTTGTCTCCTACCTGGTAGCTCCATCTCTAGGATCATTCTTCTACCAATGTATCCCTCCTCTGACCATGTCCAAACCGCCTCAATCTGTCTTCTCTAGCTTTTTTTCCCAAACCTTCCTGTCTGTGTTGTCCCTCTAATCACCTCATTCCTGATCCTGTCCATCCTTGCCTCTCCTAAACAGAACTTCAACAGGATCTTTAACTCCTCCACCTCCAGCTCTGCCTCCTGTCTTGCAATTTGAAATGGTACAACTCAAATATACATATTCACATTTCACTAAATTTAGAGGAGCTGCATGGAAACTACAAATATTATATTTAATCAAAATTTTGCAAAAAATAAAAATGGAAAACTGTTGAAACTGGAAGGTAAAAATGGGAGTCAGTGGTCTCAGGAGTTCTCACAGAGCACAGAACAGTATGATCAGCAGACTTACAGGGTAGATGTTTCCTTTCACCAGGTAGTTCTTCTCAGGTTTCAACAACAGATAGTCTCCTCTAAACGGGACGATCCTGGGCTCACGACTACATCCAGATATTTGTGAGAGTCGGTCAGAGTACAGACCACCACAGGTCAGAACATACCGGCTCCTGACCTCGTTACCCTGGCAGAGGACAGGAATGAAGAACAAGACAATGAGAACAGAACTCACTCTGGACTATGACTTCATTCAGACCTGGTGTCCACAAAGAGGAGACAGACAGTCAGACAGAAATCTATGTCTGTCTGATTGTTATCTTGTGTTTTTACAATTTTTAGGAGATTATTAACCTTGTTCCTATGTGTTACTGCTTTCCCTGGTGGTCTAGTGGTTAGATTCGTGGCCTGGGTTCGATTCCTGGTCAGGGAACTAATTTCTCTTAATTTTGTTGTACCCCCCCAAAGTGCAATGACAATAAAGAACAATTATATTTTTTAAGGTGGCAGAGGAAACAACCGTTTACACACAAAAATTAAAAAAAAAAGTTATTTTCTAGGCAGCCAGGGGTAAGACCAAAAGGTCTGATTGGCTGCACTTTGCCTCTTCATTGCTTAGCCAATCAGAGGACAGGACCTTTTAGCCAAGCAAAGACCAGGTGAGGTAACACCTATACAGTCAGTCACATGACCGTACATGGAGAACCATTCTTATAAATGAGTAAAAAGAAAACGTACAGGAGATGTGACATCCTATAGAAACACTATAACAACACTGCCACCCTATGGCCAAACTCATTCAAGTGCAGCGGCTTTAAAACCAAATTCACAGTGGACCAAAACTATTATTCATTAAAGGAATATTTGTAGAAATGGTATTCTTTCTCTCTGTAGAATTTTCTTGACATGGAAACAAACTTCGCGTAAATTTATTTCAAAAATGACCCACATCAGTGGTATTGGTTTCTTATTTATTTCTATTTGCATCCTTTCAATATAATGTAAATCTTTTTGTCCAGGCCAACAACAGAACAACCAACATGTATATTCTATTATATTGCACATACACCACTGATACTATTAACCCTACATGTATATAGGGGTCTGTAAACTAATGGACAAACTCTAGTTCACATTTGTGGGCCAGATGTAATTACACCTGGGGCCAGAGTTGGTCCACAAGCCTGAGTTTGAAACCTGTGGTTTAGTGACCCTACTGAATGAATCAACATATCTGGAAGCAGGAGACACATCCAGTCTGATGTCTAGTCAGGATGTCTACACCAGGTCTGAATGGAGTTCATGATGTTTGAATCTGTGTATCTGTGTGTGTGTCTCCTACCTTTTTGTCTCTGATTGCAATCGGATATTTCATTCCTGTCAAACACAAGAAAGACACCATGAAAACACACACTGAAAAATCTAAGATTTCTTCTTTCCAGCCTCGTCTCCCACCTTCAGAGCCTCCAGCTGGTCCTTCCTTGGCCATGGTGATGTCCTTCACCTCATATTCAGTCACCACTTCGCCTCCTGCCTCGGTGAAGTCTTCTCCGTAGCTGAGTGCCACCATCCTCCAGTCCACGATGCCAGTGTAGGGGGAATCCAAGGCCATGATTCCCTGAAATTAAATGTTGACTCATTTACACACACATGGACACACACACATTGCTGCCCTGTCCTGTTGAGGCGTCTCTTACTCTGCAGTATGGCTCTCGCTCTCTGATGGCTTTGGCGTCAACGATGCTAAGGTCTCGCACATTGTTCTGCTGTCCACGCTCATACAGAGCCTTCAGTCGGGGGATTTCCTCCTGTTCTACAGCTACAATGAGCTAGAAGAGCAAAAAAAAAAACAGTCATCAAATGATGTTGTCAAACAAATAAATGTTTAAGTGACACAACAGAATCTCTTCAAAATAGAAAGTTCAAATACACAAAGAAAAGAAATACTTTTAATATGCTTTTAACATGTATTTGGTAAGAAATTTTCGAGAGGTAGATAGAGTTCTGTATTCCCAGGATTGCCATCATTTCCAGGGAATGCTCCCAAAGGATTAATAAAGTTTATCCATCCATCTATCTATCTATCTATCCATCTATCTATAAGATCAGTAATACATTTACTGCAAAAATCTATCAACTTTATGATAATAGACATCAGTAATAATCACAAAATAAGTCAACTATCAATATTGTTTTCATATAAACCAACATTTTTTATGCCAATGAAGTTTACTAAGTCTAATAAGTGCTAATAAGTGATACCAAATAGCCAGTAGAGAAAATATCTTTATACATACATACATACATACATACATACATACATATATATATACACAGTCATGGAAAAAATGATTAGACCACTCTTTCTTTAATTTCTTGTCCATTTAAAAGTCTGCTTCCACTTAATCTACATTA
>JAFBJS010015351.1:250306-272698 GCA_016785265.1 Paraplagusia blochii | reverse complement strand
TGGATGAGAGGTGAAACGTCTTCAAGAAACCTACTATGTCCAGTTGCTTTCGAAGTAACTAATTTTGGATTGAACTACCTGGATGACTGAGAATCTACACAGACTACTTCAAACCAACAGCAACTGTCATAAGCTCCACTCACCAAGTTCTTTTTCCTTCTCCAACAAGATGAAGCTGAGGTTGGGGTGTCGCAGGATGAGTTCTCTGGCTGTGGCCAAGCCCACAATTCCTCCACCCACAATGGCAACATCATACGTACTGAGAGATGAAGGTCGGAACATTAATGATCAACACAGACTTTACAATCATCATCATCATCATCATGAGTACATAGTCACTAATAATGTATGTCAATACATGTTTTTGCAAAAATAATTATTCAAGTCAGAAATCCAGCAAAGCGGGCCACACAAAAAATCTTAACAGGCCATATTCGGTACCCGGGCCTTGAGTTTGGTGTCATGTAGTTTATAAGAATGTAGGTCAGCAGTTCAGCAGACTATACATGATTGCTCCCCAACCTTTTTTGCACCACGGACCAGTTAAATGTTAAATGTATTTTCACGGACCGGTCGTTAAGTTGGCAGATAAATACCCCTTAATAAATAACATTTCTGGTGTTTTGAAATATTTTCCTACCTATAAAATCTTCCTACCCGAATTATCTGTGCGAGTATTTCTCGGGTGCACACAGCCTATAACTTTCTGCTACCAGACCGGAATAAGAAGTTAGAATCTTGTATCAATGACTGTGCGTCATTTTGAGTTTATTGTTGTTGTCTTCACTGAGAAAATATTTCCTAATCAAATATAGTTGCATTATTGATGATGGAANNNNTTCTATTGGTCAGTTCTTTTGTTGATATGGGTATGGATCAAGTGGAAGTAATAGACAGATGGAGCCAAAAGGAAACATTATTTCTCTGCGGCCCGGCACCAATTCACCTACGGACCAGTACTGGTCCCTTGCCCAGTGGTTGGGGACCAGTGCTATACATGATTGAATCAGCAATCTTTGGACACAGAGACAGTGGAATTGCTAAGGAAGATGTGAACCTGGATTTGCTATATTTGATATATGTTCCACTTTTCAGCACAGCTCATGATGTAACTGCAGCAGATTCATCCACCAGAGTCTTGGAGCTGAAGCAACATCACGACCTCTGGTGAGGGCATGGACTCTGAGAACAACTAACATCTTGTTTTCATTTTGGAACATTTAGAGCTAAGCAGACTGGAACAATCCTAGCTGAGGGGTGGAGTCAAAAGGGCCTTGGGGAGACGATAAAAAACAGAACATTTCTGAGAGATCAGACAGCTGTCTATTTGCAGAGGTGATAGTAAAATACTGGTCTTCATGAATCTTCTCTCAGATTTAATCCAGTCTGATTAAAAGAACTGTCGTAATCTCTTCTGCTGACTTAGTGTATATTTGTGTCCCTGCTAAATCACAACTGGCTGGTGTAACAGAATCTGCTTCTCATTTTCACACTTGTGTACTTTCTCACTCAGTTGGTACAGTTTTTCACACTTTGTGTACAGTCAACCATCACACTTCTAATATTCTCAGTTGTCCAGGTCATTTTTAGTAAACTTAATGTCCAGTTGCCTCATGAAAGTCTTTAATCATGACACTGATAAGAGACCAATCTTAGAATAGTTTCCTGTAAGTGGATAATAGCTGATACATGACAAATTCACAGTTTGATGACAAACCACAACAAAGCCTGAACAGAGGTTTTTTTACTAAAAATAAATGTCATGTGAAAAAGTTGATACAAGTATTCATATGTGTGTTTCACAATAAAATAGCCAGAAATGTATTTAAAAAATACATAGAATAAAAAACACAGAAACAACTAAAGGTTAGCCTTACACAAAGCAAAAAATATTCAATAGAAAAAACATTGCTAACAATGTCAAAATGTAGTCCACACAAGGCCCGGGGCTGGGATGCGACCCATTTGGGGTTTTAATCCGGCCCGCCAAACTCGTCCAAATTATACTGTTCATTTATAACATCATTATCCTTCTGCCTTTTCCCTGCAAAACCAGCATTTACCCAATGATTATTTTAGAAGCTGAGAGCATTTTTGCCTTTATTCTTTTTACTTAACTCATCATTTATCATAGTTCACACAAATACTTAATCTTTCTGATCCTGATTCGGGGCGTGACTCAAATCTTAGAACCACCTGCGGCCCGTGAGTCAAAATAATTGCCCAGGCCTGATCTATCCAGATATCTATCTATCTATCCATCTATCTAGTTTGGGGGGTTCTAGGAGAAAGTCTGGGTTGGGTGGTACTGGACTGAATTAGGTAAGAGAGGACTGGCAACATGAACCAAATGTTTTGCTCCTCTCTTATAAAAGACAAATATGGGAGAGGTTCTAGTCATTGGATCCACATTGACAGGAAACTAATAAACTCTTTTCTATACAACCAGGTCCACGTCAGTGCACACTCCTTTATCCTTCATAATCACCATCCAGTGATTAACAACATCAAATTATGTAAATGTTATAAAGCAGTAGCACATAAACACACAGCAGGTCATCCACACTGATACTTCACGGTTTTCTGGACTCTTATGTAATGCACATACCATGAACCCGTACATCCTGAGCGCAGTTCAACTTTAATGGTAAACATGTGCTGCAGGAATGTCTTTAAACAAACAGACGACTGTAAAGGAACCAAAAAGTAAGATCTTTATTATGTTTAAGGTTTCTACCGACAAATCCAAACAGACACATTTATATAAAATAATGTTGGGTTGGACAATGGTGCTGTTTGACGTATATTCTGAGCTGCAATGCTGCTAAATGTTGGGTTTCATTCACATTGCCTGAAATCTAAACTCTCTCCAGAAAATCAAAAATAAACGTGCTCAGATATCAGACTGTATCCCTGCTGTGTAGATAAATATTTAAATGATCAAATACTGATGACTCACTTACAATCCAGACTGAGGTTAGAGTCCACCTTTGTATCTTATAAGTGTCAATAGACAAACACATTATGTTATGTGTACAATAATCCAGTCTGAACATTTTTGAGACAGAAAGAACATCTGGCCTATAAACCTGGCATTGAATAAAGACACACAGCCTACAGCAGGCACGGGCAAACCTTTCCACTCCTGGGCCACAATCCGACCTTAAGTTTAGTTACATTTACTTTTAATCAATGTAAAAGCCACGCATGAATGGAAAAAAAACATGTTTGGCATTCTTCATGTCTTTAATTGGGAAAATGTATGTATTGGAGAAAATAAAATAGAAATATAGTCACAAAACTCAAACTCAAATCATCTTTTATTTGTTTATGATGCCAAAATCATCAAGAGTTATCTCAAGGCACTTCACAAACAATCATGTATAAATAAGATGCAGAAAAAGGAAAAAAAAAAACCTGGAAAATACCCCCTGCCCTTAAAGGCACCAGCTGGTGTGAGGGTCTATAAGAGTGAATGACTCAGGGTGAATGATACTGGAGGGGACCCTCACCCAGGATGGACAGGCGGGCAACAAGAAGAACAAGAGCAAGTTGAAAAATAAATTCAATTTATCTACACAGGTTATCTACACATAGGCACTTAAAGTCCTTTTAAGTTCAAAGCAATTACTGTATAATTTGTAGTTTTTGCGGGCTGGATTATTAAAATGAACAGGCCGCATCTGGCCCACAGGCCTTGGTTTGCCCATGCCTGACCTAAAATAATACAGGCATAAGGCTTAAAAAACTAAAGCCACACTTTTCCTTAAAAATGAGTACTTTTACAAAGGAAAGTTCTTCAATGACACAGAACTAATCTGCTATTCTGTGCAAAAACCTCCACATTACATAAATTATTACCAGGCCCTTTAAGGAAGACATACTTCATTACTTAATTTCCACATTATTTTTTTACAAAAGTATAGCCTTGGTTGATTGAGTATTTTTTCAGTAAAATGCCCTACATCCACAGACCTATAAACCTGTGCATGAATAAAGAGACACTCATCACTTGTGGGACACAATTGGTCCTAAACTTGGACATGCACAAATATTTTTTCAAATTATTTATGTCATCTATTGGAGAAAAACAGGTATTGCAGAGAGAAAAAAAAGAAATATAATCACAATACAAACCAATTATGTAATTTGGGATAGTTTGGCGGGCTGGATTACTGAGATAAACGGACCACATCTGGTCCCCAGACCTTAGTTTGCCCATTGTGACCAGGGTTATCATCGTTAACGAAAACTAACGAAAAAACGAAAACGATCACTGAAAAAAACTCTTTGTTAACTGAAACTAACTAAAACGATCATTAAATTAAAAAACTATAACTAACTAAAACGAAAATGTGTCCTAACAAAACTAAGTGAAACCAACTGAAATTAGAAATGAACTACCCTTCGTTTTCGTCTTTGTTCGAACCTCGCAGAAAACTAAAACGAAAACTAAAACTTATTAAAACTAAACTAAAACATTTTGGACAAAACTAAAACTAACAAAGACTAAATTAGTTGCTTTTACGAAAAACTAAAACTAACTAAAACTAATGTGCTAAAAGGCAAAACTAACTAAAACGAAACTACACTGAAAAATCCAAAACTATTATAACCCTGATTGTGACCAATGCATAAGGCTTTAAAAAACTGGCCACATTTTTCCTTTAAAAATAATACTTTTACAAGGAAAGTTTCTTTAATGACATGGAACTAATCTGCTATTCTGTGCAAAATTAAAGGATAACCAGGCCGTGAAATGAATCAGGAAAATCTGGTATTTTACACCCCCTTTGAAGAAGACACTTCATTTCTTAATTCCACTATTTTTTGTCCTCTTAAATCTTTTTACAATAAAGATTTTTATTAATTTTAGGTAGAGTGCTTTTCCCCCCTTAACTTTAATGCAAAAAACATCGAAAAATATCAACTTGGTCAAAATGTCTCCAGAAACCGGGTCAAGTATGAAGCCCATACACACGTTATGTAATCGTGAGAGAGCAGAGCCAAGTCTGTCAGAAATAACAGAGGTCACCATATAATTTGATAGCGCGCATTAAGCTGGCGTTTATAGCGGGTAGGTTTTAAATTTCACTTTAATATTAATATTAATATTCTGTAGTAAAACCCGTTTATAACTAAGAGGTGTGACCGTGAGCAGCAGCAGCTTCTTCTTACCTGTGGACTTGTCTTATTGTTGCTACGTCCTTTAGCAGCGCCGTCTGCGCCACGACTTTGAACGGAGTTCGACAGAGTGTCCGCAACATTGCGTTCGACTTTTCGCTGTGGTTGTATTTATTTTAAAGACAACTTCAGACTCTCTCCTCCAACACCCTGATGTCAGTCAATCTCTCCTCCCTCTGGTCGTCGTTTCCTCTCCCTCCTCCTCTCGCTGCTGCTGCTGCTGCTGCTCCTCCTGCTGCTGTTGGCTCCTCCATCTCGTAACACTCCGATAGTGAAAGCAGAGACGGGGCGACGCCTACTCGCTGTCGAGACGCAGCGCGTGTACGTCATCACGTACAGCCAATGGGAGGCGACAATACTGAAACAACGTCACAGGTTCATGGGTCGCGGTAATAGTCTTGTCTGAAATGTAAACAGTGCTGTCCTCCTGAGGAAGGTTAAAACTGATACTTGTTTTTGATGTTTTGTACTATGTTAATATAAATATTTTTAAATTAAAGTAACTGCGTTCTTTCCGTGTGTTTTTAGTGTCATGAAGGAGAAGTTATGAAGTTTTTATCCAAGGCGATACAGAGTGCAGTCACTCAGAGAGAGCCGGGCCGCAGACAGTTCTGGGGTTGGCTGAATGCAGTGTTCAACAAGTAAGTTGACGTTTGTTTACCGACAGACAGGAACAGGAAGTGCTCCATGTCTCCAAAGCATGGTATATATACAGTATATATATTAGGACTGTAATGAAAGTCAGTGAAGTGTAACTAGTTTAGCTCAACTTGCTGGTCTGTTGTGTTTGCTATTTGATGTTATGTCTTTTAAGAGAGATTTGGACAACACAGACAGGAAGGTTTGGACAAAAAGCTAGAGAAGACAGATTGAGATGGTTTGGACATGTTCAGAGGAGGGACAGTGGATACATTGGTAGAAGAATGATCCTAGAGATGGAGCTACCAGGTAGGAGACAAAGAGGAGGTTGATGGATGCAGTCAGGGAGCACATGGAGGTAGATAGAGCCAGAGTAGAAGATGCAGAGTACAGGGGGGCATGGAAAATGTGTATTCAACCTGGCAACCCCTGAAAAGGGACACGTTGAATGCAAAAAGAGAAGTATTTTAAAAGAGATTTAAGGGATTTTATTCTGGTAACACAGCTCTGTATTATTTTCTAGTTGACTACAGTAGCTGTAGATTTCAGTCCAACCTTGACCTTGTTCCTGACACACTGGTGTTTAATTTTTGATTTTAAATTAAAGAAATCAAATAATTCATAAATCAACTGACTCTATTTTAATATAAAGGTGTAAATATTTGCATCAGGCACAAAAAACAATTGGCAGCTAATATTTTGGATAGTAAATATAGCACGGTCCTGACCCACATAACTTCCAGTGAGCTCACCACCCACAGGAAGGCTCTCAGTATGGTGCAGTGTGAGACCTGGTAATGGAAAAGATGATGAAGATGAATGAGTGAATGAAACAGCTGACCTTCTGTGCTCATCCTTTTTGTTTTGATCCCTCCTTTTATCTATCTGACAGCCAACAGTGACCATGTCATCCATGTGTGTGTCTACCGTGTTCAGATTGTTTGTTGTCCTCACCCAGAGTGGACCATGACAGGATCAAGGCTGTGGGTCCGGATCGAGCTGCAGCAGAGTGGCTGCTGCGATGTGGTGCCAAAGTGAGGTTTCAAGGTTTGGATCGCTGGCATCAAGACTACAACGCCCTGCCAACTGGGCCTCTGGGCCGATACAAGATCGTGGCCATTGACGCCACTGACTCCTGCATCATGTACAGGGGTTTTGATCACCTGGGTCAGTGTCTTGGTGTCCAGTGACCAGTTATCTGATTTAGGTCTGTGTCCAGTGAATGTTTGAACAGTCTTCATAGGAATTGATGCAGCAGTTATCAGCAGAGCTCAGATGTTGGCTGAACAGATGAGCAGGACTCTTATTAAAAAGTCAGATTAAATATTTAGGCCGCGATCAGAAAGTGTAAATGTTGCATGAACTATGTTAACATGAGATTGACTTTGGTCATTGACCTGAACGTGATAAGGTTCTGTGTTAACAAGAAAGGAAAGATGAGGGTGAAAGTGCATTTCCAAGTCTGATGTTAAAAAAGTGACGCAAGTGACCGGGATGTTTTACACCTTGGTAGTGTTGCGTTTCTGACCTGGTTTCTGTTGGTTTCTGTTGATTTGTGTGTGTGTGTGTGTGTGTGTCTTTAACCAATTAAAAATAACCATTTCCTAATGCCCTGCTTTTGTTTTAATCTCTTTAGATGGTTTGAAATACTTGGATGAAATCCAGTTCAAGAAGTGCATCTACCTTGAAGACACCTGTTTGGAGAAACTGAGCTCCTTACAGAACCTGCAGGAGAGTTTACGCCTGTTGGACGTGGTGTCCTGTGGAAATGTGACGGACAAGGGCATCGTTGCTCTCCACAAACTGAAGTAAGGATTCATCTCATTCATCTGTATTTAATAATTTGCAAATACTTCTTCTCTCCTTTTGGCTTGTCCCTTTTTTCAGGGGTTGCCGAAGCAAGTCAACAATTTCCATCTCCCCCTGTCCTCTGTATCTTCTACTTAGACTCCAACTACCTCCATGTCCTTCCCCTCTGCATCCATCAATCTCCTCTTTGTCTCCTACCTGGTAGCTCCATCTCTAGGATCATTCTTTTACCCATGTATCAACTGTCCCTCCTCTGAACATGTCCAAACCACCTCAATCTGTCTTCTCCAGCTTTTTCTCCAAACCTTCCTGTCTGTGTTGTCCCTCTAATCACCTCATTCCTGATCCTGTCCATCCTTGTCTCTCCTAAGGAGAATCTCAGCATCTTTAACTCCTCCACCTCCAGCTCTGCCTCCTGTTTTTTTTTACCTCTTCCTATTTCCTGACTCTTTTCTCCAGCTGCTCCATCCTGACTCCACTCTATTCTTCTCCTCTCTTCCACAGTCTCCACTACAGTTGATCCTCAGTATCTAAACTCCTCCACCTTCTCCACCTCTGCTCCTTGTAACCTCACGCAGTAATAGTTTGCTTATACGTGTGAGATAATTGAACATGTGTTGTGTTTCTATAGGAATCTGGAGCGTCTGTTTCTCAGTGATCTGCCAGGACTCAAGGACAGACAGACAACAGTGGACAGACTACAGATGGCTCTCCCCAGCCTCGATATTAACCTGGACCTGGACTGACGGCTGCATGTGTTTAACAGCCTGATATATATTATGGACACGCTGTACAGAATATATTTAAGTAAAATACACCAATAATGTGCAGGAAAGCAAGTGAAATTTGATTATTTAAATGTATAAAGGAACAAGAGAGTTGAGTTTTGAAAGGCTACAAGTTTCTAACATCTACTGTTATCAGCGTTGTGATTGGCCGGCTCAAATTTTGAACCCATCTGAGATCTGTTTTGCTGAGTTATCACCAACCCCTGACTAAACATACTGGTTTGTTTTGTGTTTACATGCATCACGGCCAAATAGATAAATAAGATAAAAAAAGTGTAGAGTTTAAAGCAGGGGTCTCAAACATGCGTCCCGTGGGCCATTTGTGATCCGTGGAGCGATATTTTGTGGCCCCCACCTATTGTTAAAGTTGAATGTGGGGCCCACAAGATTTATGCAAGGATTCTACTGCAAGTCAATGCTAAAAAATGGTTTTGTTGGATGCACTCAGTGGTAGACACTGCTGTGGATGGATGTGAAACTGATTTTTATTTCATTTTCACAATTTTTCTTCTGCTTTGAACATTAATTGCTAATGCGGCCCTTTGGTGAAGCGACACTAGGGTCAGTGGCCCTCAACTTATTTGAGTTTGAGACCCCTGGTTTAAAATGTTTGGTTTGGTCCATGGTTTCCCAAATTGTTTGCTGGTCTAGTACTGTATTTAACCACAAAAGGCTCAATTGTTCTCTTCTGTTTGAAAATGTGTAAATAAACCCAGGTTGGTTATGATGCTGTCTGGTTATTTTCAGATACTATGCTGTGTAAAGAAAACATAATGGAAAATAAATAATTCACATTTTTCCTGAAAGCAACCAGTTATTTTTTGAGATAATGTCCTCAACAAACCATTTATTAACATTTTGTCTGTATCTAAATCCACAGGAAAACAATTACGACAGTTTTCTTGTATAGTATAGTCTTTTTCAAATCATTTCTCTTCAGCTTCATTTGGCAGATATATAAATACATACATATATATAGCAATATATATGTATATATATATATATATATATATATGTTTTTTTTAGAAAATCTAGACAAGTCAGATGAACGAAAACATCCTTAGCACCAGAGATGATGAGGACTGAGTGGTGTGGGTTCAGCTAAGAGCTACTGTGCTGGAAGTGAGTCGCCTTCAATTCCTGATGTCAATAAATATTTGCAGAAAGAATCATTAGTCCTTTGTATCTGACAGAAGAGTCTGAGTTCTAGTCCTGACCTGAAATGAACGCACATCTAGTCAAACATGTCGCTCTAATTTAGTCCGTCGTCGTATATAAAAAAAGAAAGAAATACATTTGGCAAAACCAGGCAAGGCAGTACAGGGTAGTTCTACCTCCTGTCCACTAGGAGCAGAGCGACACGCCGTCCTTGTCTTTTTACAGTTACATATAAACAATCGTCACCTGGGAAAGTGGACATCAACCCACCTGTCTGAGCCACAACCTGCTGAGACAGGTCCCCAACTCAGGTCAAAGAATCGTCTCGTGGAGAAAGGGTTTGAAAAGATAACAACAAAGGTTAAAAGTCTCTCCAGATCTTTAGGAGTTTTTTTCTTTAGAAAAGTGAGATGTTGGTGAAGAGAATTTTTTTTAGATGTTGGGTAGATGGTAGTTGAACCTGCGAAGGTTGTTGTAGTACTTCTTGTTGTCCAGAGCTGGGAAGATACTGCTGCCAGTCAGCTGAGGTAAATACTGGAAGAAGATAGAAAATAATAAAAAGAGTGTTAGCTTTGACTACTCAGCCAAGTGTATGTAAAACTCTTCTGTAGTATCTGATGTCCAAGGATATTTATAGACTCAAAAAAGTATAAATGGAATCTGGGTTTCACTACTCTACATTTTACAATATTTAGTATTTATTGTTTTAAACATATTTTCAAATCAAACTAAATTAGTTAAAATATAAATATTTTTAATAGAGGGATTAACTGATGAGGTCAGACATGGACGATGATGTTTGCAGATAATGAGATCTGTATGTAGAGTAGGCAACAGCTAGTATATATACAGGACAGCTAGCTAGAACCTGGAGAAGTGGAGGTTTGGACTGGAGAGGAGAGGAATGAAGGTCAGTCGTAGCAAAGTTTATGAGTTTATGTGTGTGAATGAAAGGGAGAACAGTGGAATGGTGGGGTAACAAGGAGCAGAGGTGGAGAAGGTGGAGGAGTTTATATATTTAGGATCAACTTTTGCAGTGGAGACTGTGGACGAAAGGACAAGAATAGAGTGAAGTCATGATGGAACAACTGGAGAAAAGAGTTTAATAGAAAAGGTTTACAGGACAGTGGTGAGACCAGTCATGATGGATGGATTAGAGACACTAGGAATAGGTAGAAGACAGGAGACAGAGCTGGAGGTGGAGGAGTTAAAGATGCTGAGGTTCTCTTTAGGAGAGACAAGGATGGACAGGATCAGGAATGAGGTAATTAAGCAGACAACACAGACAGGAAGGTTTGGAGAAAAAACTAGAGAAGACAGATTGAGATGGTTTGGACATGTTCAGAGGAGGGACAGTGATTATATTGGCAGAATAATGATCCTAGAGTTGGAGCTACCAGGTAGGAGACAAAGAGGAGATTGATGGATGCAGTGAGGGAGGACATGGAGGTAGTTGAGTCAGAGAAGAAGATACAGAGGACAGGGAGAGATGGAAAATGTTTACTCAGCCTAGCAAACCCTGAAGGTTGAAAACCCTGTCTTAGAATAACCCTCACACATGAACCTTAAGCTTCTTTTTGATGCCTATACTCTACACAAACACTGCAGACGTCTCACCCCTGGTGGCAGTTGTTTACGTGGAAACCGTGTCCTCTTGTTGCTGGGACGATCCTGCTCTCGGGACGTGTTCTCATGTTTTTCCCTCAGGCTGTCAAAGTATGAATGCATGAGTAGCTGCTCGCAGGTCATACGCTCTGAGGGATCCATCCTCAGGCAGCCCTGAACACACACACACACACACATAAACACACACACCTCAGACCCTCATGAGATCTCACTCTACTCTCTGATGACTAACACTTGAATAGTTTCCTCTCTGTTGTCCTTGAAATCTTCCTAGAATTCACCCAGATCCAAAATACAGGTAACGATAATATTTTTTTTCTATTATTTTTTATTTTTTTCTATTATTTTTTCTGTATATTTATATATATTTAAATCAGAATGAAACCTTACCTTCATTAGACTTAGAGCCTGATGGGAGAGATTTGGATATTTCAACTCCAACGTTTCCTACAAATCAAAAGACAAAGAAACAAAGTTAGAGCGGTAGGATAGGAACTAGGTCAGGTCTATGTCCATGTAACAAACTATGAAAACCAGTGTTTGTCTTACCATTGCCTGCGGTTCCGGGATGGAAACTCCACTAAAAAACTGATTGTTGGTAAAAACCTGCTGATGTCGAGGAATCAGGTCTCCTGCAGAGAAATGATAGAAATTTGTGAAGAGACGTCTCATGTCTAACTGAAGGAGAAGAAATAATAATAATGTTAATATTAAATAAAATAAATAAAAACGATAAACATATAGAGTATATTAAGTATAAAAATCTTTCACTAAATTCTGTTTTACTGTTTATATTGAGACATAATAACTCAATATAAACGAATTCACTATTAATCCTAATTTATATTAATCTAGTTTTAAAAGAAAAAATATATTTTATACAGTTGCAAAAAAAAAAACTTCATCAATTTCTATATATTTGTTCCTGATCATCTAAGGTTTGACAGCATCAGCAGCAGTGGTGGCCTCACCCAGGGTCTTCCTGATCAGGTAGAGTTGGTCCATGTCAGATTTTCCAGGCCACAGAGGGATTCCTGACAGCAGCTCAGCAAACACACAGCCGATAGCCCATACGTCCACTGGGGGGCCGTACTGAGTGTCCCCCACCAACAGTTCAGGGGCTCGGTACCAGCGGGTGGCCACATAGTCTGTGTAGTAGTCGCATGGACCAGCTGGAGACACAGAGGAGGACAAGGTGGGTTTGTGGGATTCTGTTTTATCTATTAAACATTTGGAAAACAAATTATTCAAAGTGGAATTTGGTAATGGTTGGTGACAGTAGTGGCCAGCAGAAGGCACTGTTTCACTCAGTGTGGGTTCAAGTCTTACTGAGAATTCTGGCGAAGCCAAAGTCACAGAGTTTGATGACTTGATGTTTGGTGATGAGGATGTTTTCTGGTTTGACGTCTCTGTGGATGCACTGGAGGAACAGAGTCAGAGTGAAGGGTTAACATCCATGTTCACCTGCCAAACCCATACAATGTAGGTTGTATATGGATTATAGCCTGTATGTTTAGATCTCACCTTTGCCAATATCCAATTTTGTCTACTGTATATTGCCCAAAACACTTTTCCGATTTCAATTTTGGCCAATACCAGTGTGTGCTATTGTGTTTCACAAAAACTGAGGTGAACCCCTCATGTGGATTTGCACGTCTCCAGATATGGCATCGTGTTATTGGCTTTTAATTACCAAAGGAAAAATGAATATTGGCCTAATATCACATAATTTTGCTCAAATTGGTTGACATCCCCAAAATATATATCTTATATAAACATATATACACATATCCGATGTTGGTCTTACAATACCATGTAATTATGCTCATATCTGTCAACATCCCTAATATATGTGTGTGTATATATATATGTATATATATATAGTATATGTTTATATATATATACATACACCTATATAAAAACATATACACATATATAAATACAAAATAAATATATGTATATATACACACATATATATCATGAGGACCAACATCAGATATGTCTACACACTATATACTATATATATGTGTGTATATACGTGTGGGTGTATATATATATCATAAACATAACATAAAATATATATAAATCCTAAATAAATATATGTATATATACATATATATTTTAAAGACCAACATCAGATATGTGTATATATGTGAATATATGTATATATATATACCCATATATGTAAATACATACATACATACACAACTTGAGAATTTATGAAACTATATGTTCATATAAATATGAACTGACTTTTGTACATGATTAAAAATAATATTTTAATAATATTTACTTTGCACAAAAATGTAAGGAATGTCGAACTAAAGGATACTTTATGTGTAACATGACTTTATGGTTTCAAAACCTGTGAAGATATTTACTATAAGAACAATAATAATAAAACAAAATCATTGTGTCTAAATCAGCTCCTCATCATAATCATTTTGATTGAGGGTAAAATAATTTCACTGCCTCTTTAAGTCTTTAAGGCCAGAATCCTAGCAGTTTCATTCAGAGACAGTGTTTTTCTTCTTTACAGACAGACTTTGTCCAAAAGTGTTCAGACATTTGCTGTGAGAAGCTGAGACACAAAGATCCCAGTGTGAGGATCAGTAAAAACAGGACTGTGTGTTTTTTCTTTTTGGAGAAACATTAACTATCTCTCAGAAGAGGAGTAGGGAGCCATAAATAATGAGGTTTGGGGAGCTGGAGGAGGGAGGAGACTGAGGGAATTCCAAAAACAGGGAGAGGATTGTAAAAAAAAAAAAAAACCTGAGTGTAACCTCCTCCTCCTCAGATCCGTTGTCACTTACATTCTG
This sequence comes from Paraplagusia blochii, assembly GCA_016785265.1. Classification (NCBI taxonomy): domain Eukaryota; kingdom Metazoa; phylum Chordata; class Actinopteri; order Pleuronectiformes; family Cynoglossidae; genus Paraplagusia; species Paraplagusia blochii. The sequence goes on along the minus strand of JAFBJS010015351.1, from coordinate 258,675 downwards.
TTTGTGACAAAAGTTTACAGCCTGCAGCGTCTGCCACGTGATGCTTTTCACAAGATGTTCTGGAACTCTGGAAGATAAAACACAAACATCAATCTTAGACAAAGAAAACCTGAGCAAACAAAGATAATCATCCAGTTCTTCAGAGACTTTTACAAACTGGTGACGATCATGAATAAAAACTCCAAACATCAGACATGTCCAGTTGGCAGTAGAGCCATTTAATAAAATCTAAACCTTTGTCTTTTGTACCAAAGTCTAGGAAAAAAAACGAACATAAGCAGCAGGTTGTTGGTCAACTCACTTGATACAGTTGTTTCTTTCATGTCACAGTCCATCAACTAATTCCATTTAATAAGAACACATTTCATTAAAAAGAGAAAAAAAGGTAATAAAATTCCCATATTTAGACCAAACTACAACATTTAAAAAAAATCATTTTACTGGTTTATATTGGCTCCTGGTATTAGGAAAAAACTAAAACATAAAAAATCGATAACGATTTTTTTCCTCTAATGATGAAAATCCAACAACACAATCCCCAGTTTCTGCCAAATTTGGTGGAATTGTCTATGTTTTGTGTTTACCTCAGTTTTTGGGTCAAACAGTGGCAGATATTGGTATTGGTATCAGTGGATATTGGTATCGGAAAATGAAGTGTTTGAACAATATCGTCAAAATCGGATATTGATAAAAAAATAATATTTTACGTCCCTTAATGAGATTTAATTATTTTATCATAAAAAAAATCTGTATTTTCTTTTTAAAATATAAATATAGGACAGGATCTGGCATTAACATTTTAAAGGGAGATAAACACTTTTTCTTTATATCATTTTTGGTTCAAATCCTTTAACTTTTTATAAATATAATCTCTAATTTTAACGTATTGGTTTATCAGCATCAGTTTGACTGATCTTCACTACTTTAGTATGTTTTCCACAAGCAAACTTTAAGCAACAGGTTGCGTAGCTCTGTGCGTTTCCAAGTGAATGGTCGGCTGAAGCAGAAAAATTTTAAATAATTAATAAAAAACAAAGATGCCGTTTTAGAAACCCTGAAATGAAAGATTCAGTTCCTCTGTTTTCCTGACACCTCTGCTCCCCCAGACATGTGCAGACAGTCCTGTCTTTATTTCAGTCCTGATGCTCAACACTAACTCTTTGTTTCTTCCAGGGAAAGTTGTCTATCAGTGTTGCCTGGGAAATGGTTAAATGGAGCCGACGCTGGTCGTTAACCACAGACGCCGCCCCTGGTCTCATTCACCTCTGCTCAAGTCTCTGGGTCCGAGGAGCAGAGACGGGGAGAGGCAGATGGCCAAAACACTCCCTATAAACCCGGAGGAGTCCCCGACTGCTCCTCCTCTACGGCAAAGCATTGTGGGAGCACAGCATCACTGTAAACATTCCACAGCGAGCAGGTCAGCCTCCACGGAGACCAACACTGTGTCCATCAGGGAGGGACAAAGCAGCGAGGACGCTGCTCTACATGTGTAATGTAGAAATAATCAGAAGTACACAGTAGTTTCTGTAATGGAAAGTAGCCGAAGTAGAGATTTATGTTTTGGGGATTTTAGTGTAACACTGCCAGTGTGTGAGGAGAGTGTGTGTACAGTTTATGTAATTATGGAGGGAAAAAAAAACACTGCAAAGAATCAGGCTGCTGTCAATCACAACTGCAGGATTACACAGGTGTTAGTGTTGGACAGGTTAGGAAAAGAAAAATTATATATATATATATATATATAATGGGGGTGTGCAAATTAATCGGTTTGGATCAAACTGGATCAATCGTTTAATATTTTTTATGAATCATTCCTGAATTGGATCGTAGCCTGTGAATTGAGATAAGAATCAGATCGTTATGTGAGTGAATCATCACACCCCTAAAATACACTATATATATATATATTAGGGGTGTGCAAATTAAGTGTTTTGGATCAGTTTGGAACAAACTAAACTGAATCTGATCGAACTGAATCAATCGTTTAATATTTATTATGAATCGTTCCTGAATCGGATTGTTGCCTGTGAATCAAGATATGAATCGGATCATTATATGAGTGAATCGTCACACCCCTAATATACACTATATATATGTATATATACAGTATATATGACAAAATGTACTGCTACTTTATTATAGATGCACTCAATATTTGGCCACTCAAACTTTTCAGCTGTTAGTGGCCAAAAAGTTAATTTTTTGGTTTTCAACTGAAACAACACGGCCAAAACAGGAAGCTATGATGACGCAAAGAAAAATCATATGATGCTCGATTTGTTATTTCGCATTTCTGGCAATCCTATTTTTTCTCTCCAAATTAGTTTGGATTCTGATGTGACTCTGGGAGAACCACTTGGGGCAGTGGTGGCCTAGTGGTCTAGAAACTGGACGTGGGTCCCCAGGGTTCTGGGTTCAAATCCGCCAGCTGCCAGGTCACGACTGAGCAAGGCACCGTCCGCACTGACTGCTCCCTGGTGCTCAAAGCTGCCCACTGTTCACTGCATCACAATGACAAGGAGTTTCCTTCCCTTCCTTCCCTAACCTATATATACTTTCCTATTGTATTTTCACAAGTTACCTGGGTTGATAGTTGTCCCGTCCATCATAGAGGACAAATATACTGCTGCAAACAGTGGTGGCCTAGTTTATCTATCTCAAATAAGAAAAAAAAATGAAAAAAAAACTCAAAACTCAGTCAATTCAAGAATAATCACCAGATTTCTACCACTGGCATTGGACCTGTGACCTCCTTGCTGTAAGGTAGGACCACTAGCCGCTCTTACAACAAATAAACATAGACCTATGTCCCTGTGGGACCACAGTAGCTGAGTGGAGGTGAGAGGTTTTAGTGACCCACCCTCTGGGATGTCGGTCCAGTTCGTTGAGAACCGTGTGGTCGCAGTATTCAAACACCAGGTGCAGCTTCCGCTTGCGTCGAAAAACCTCGATCAGGTTGACCAGGTTGGCATGTTTCAGTTGCTATAATCGGAAAGAAAAAAGAAAAAATCAGTCAATGACCACAGTTAGTGAGGTACTAACTATTCATCTTTATCTGGCGTGAACCTTTGATTCGTTGTCACATGACTTCCTTTTTCTTGCATGTAAATTTTGATGCACGTAAAGATGGCGAATTGGCAAACTAAGCCTTAACCTTCAGACCAAACAGTGTTTGCGGATTTGATCCTGGACGGTTTCCTTAAAATCTCAAGGACGGTTCCAGACATTTCAAGGACAGTTTCACCTGCTGCTAATTTTAGACTGTTGTGTTTCCATTGGTCCAGTCCAGTCTTTGGTTTGCTCTTATCAAACACACCAAACTGTTAACAGATGGTGATAAACATGCTGTTGCTCCTGACAACCGTCCCCATCCTGTCCTATTTATGAGCTGCTGCTGCTGCTGCTCAGGACACAGACTCTCCCAACCACTGCATGACTAATTCAACCACCCAGCCCTGGGAGAAAACAACATTTTTCGGGAAAATTATGTGACAAATGCAGTTAAAAAATAAATTCATGCCCGTTTTCCTCCTAGTGAAGTTGTTGATCTTTAACAACTGATGTGAGACTAAAATTGACAGAGTATTAGTTTGGAAAAACTAAAAAAGTGCATCCAAAAATTCAGGGCTTGTATCTGAACCTAAGTGTTTGTCATCTTCACCTTCAGCATCCTGATCTCCCTCAGTGCGATCTTCTTGATGATGGGATCGTCCTCCGACTCCACAAACTTCTTGATGGCTACGATCTGTCCCGTGTCTCTGTTTCTGCACTTGAAGACGACGCCGTAGGAGCCTTCACCGATCTTTCCAATCTTTTCATACTTCTCCATCTTGAATAAATGAAACAAAAAACCTCAAAAACCTGTCCTGAAACTTCAAATGACCAGGCTGAAGTAATCTACCTAGATTGAAGTATATTTACCCGTATAAACTGGATATCCTTCTCTCTATATTAACATATAACATATGTTATACTGTCTGACTCAATATCTATATTATTCTCACTTTAGCCCAGTGATTAGCATCTTGAAATACAATTTTATTCCTAGTTTTATTACCATTATTTTTTTTTTTATGTTATTGCTCAGGATCTACCAACACTCCTTTGGAGATCTACTGGTAGATCCCCATCTATCTACTGGGCACCACTGGTGTAGCACAAAAATAGTTCAAATAGAAACCAGATATATATTTTCCACAAGCTACAAATTAACCTCACGACCAAAAAAAGCCCCAAATAAAGAATAACTGAGAAATGTAAAGTTAGCCCTGAGCTCAGCCATGGGCAAAGTAAGGCCCAGGGCTGCCTTAGCTGAAGCTAGTTAAAAGCTAGGAAACAGTTAACAGAACAATCATAAAATAAATCACATTGAAAGGCATATAAAGTTAATGTCTTATTGTTAGCGATAAGAGAGCTATAAAGTATCCTAAAAACATCAGTCAGGACATTCTGGCACAAAAATTATGTCAATTATAGAGTAAAAGATGAAATAAATAAAAGCTAACACTAAGGTAGCAGTCAGATTGATAAGCTAGGTTAAATTTACAACCATAACAGTGATGTCAGCCATGAAAGAGTAACAAGTTAGACATTAAAAGTAAAGAGTATTTACAATATCATGTTACTTTACATGTGTAAAGTAGCTGTAGGTGTGTACAACTGAAAAAAAAAACAACGAACCAACGAGTAAACAAAGGAAATTAGCCATGGAATACTCCACATTTCACCCAGAAGTATTTAAAACTGAACACAATTAAATAATTGTCAACAAAGAACCCGGAATGGATATAATTTTAAAGCAGAAATGGCTAAAAAAATAAGAAGAGGTAGAAGACAGGAGACAGAGCTGGTGGTGGAGGAGTTAAAGATGCTGAGATTCTCTTTAGGAGAGACAAGGATGGACAGGATCAGGAATGAGGTGATTAGAGGGACAACACAGACAGGAAGAAAAAGCTAGAGAAGACAGATTGAGATGGTTTGGACATGTTCAGAGGAGGGACAGTGGATACATTGGGGGAGGAATGATCCTAGGGATGGCGCTACCAGGTAGGAGACAAAGAGGAGATTGATGGATGCAGTGAGGGAGGACATGGAGGTAGTTGGAGTCAGAGTAGAAGATACAGAGGACAGGGTGAGATGCAACCCCTGAAAAAGGGACAAGTCGAAAGGAGAAGAAGAAGTATTTTATATAAAAGTTTTTAGAAAAAATATTCCGAATATGGTAGCTTCAATGGCCACTGGGAATTCTACTGAAGAAGCCTCTTGGACGAGAGGTGATGCCTTCAAATTGACGATTTTTGGATTAAAGGACCCAAATCGGTTAAAATAATATCATTCTAGCACAACTAGGGTTTTTGAACTTACTTCACAGCACCAAAAATTATATTAAAAGTTTACATCTGGTCCAATAAACAAAATTCAAACTATTACTCTAATAATACTACTATTTTTTTATACAAAATAGACCATGTTCTCAGTTGGAATGTCGTTCTTCGGGCTTCTCTGAATGTCATTAAAGCTGCTCTTATATATTTATATGTAGGAAAATTAACAAGAAAACTTTCATTTTCTTTAAGGAAAATATACTGAATATTAACACAAAGGGAAAAAAATACCCTTGACATCACAATCTGGTTGAACCTCCTGGATGTTCAGGGCTAAATGTTAATTTAACCTCTGGCTCCGCTTCTCAAAGATACATTTAAATCCACTGAGAGGCAACGTTACACCTGTGTGTGTGCGTGTGTGTGTGTTGTTAGTCTGCCAACACATTTGCAATGCAAACCATATATGAGGTCAGATCCCACAGGGTGAAAACGGATCAGGAATTAAGAATTAAGAGAGAAAAATCCAAGAGCTGCAGTTTAGAGTAAAGCTGGAAGATAGTCAAATACTTTCTGTGCCATAACAGTGGATGCATCAACTTCCAGGTATCTGCAGAAATAAATGTCCAAATAAGAAAGTCGTGAATGTATCAACTTACTGTGAGAAGAGTCGTCTGTAGGTGTGAACTTCTTCTTCTTCTTCTACTTTTTCCTCCACGGTGACGGTGTTTATGTCCTGACCTGAGCTCAACTGTCTGAGCTCATCCAGCAGCCTCTGCCTTTAAACGGAGGCTGCTGCTAGAGTTAGTGCCACTGCCACAACATCCGCTTAAGACTTTCAAAATAAAACACACAATAAGCAAATGACACCGCAGTCGTTGATTCCCACGTCCTCATCGACAGACTCTTTGCCATCTTAGAAACAAATGAAAGTCTACATTATATCAAACGTCTATTATAATTATACTATTTTTTAATCTCTTGGCTATGGCTCGAGTGTGTGTAAAGTAAAGTAGCATAGGTATGTGCAAATAATTTTTGCAATTACCATTTTGCTTAATCTTACATTTGTACTGGGGATGTTAGGTATTATGTTTTGCTGAGATCCAATTTTGACCAAACTCTAAATTTACTTGGTAGCTGACTAAGGTGCTGTGACTTGTAGTTACGTCCTGAAGGATTTAAAGTTGGTGGATTCTAACCTGGAACCCTCCAAACCTCAGTACGGTTCCTTAACCACTGCCATCTCCAACCTTGGAACTCTATGTGATCCAGGTAAATTTGGCAAAACAGATATTAATATTACCAATATGACGCTATTATGCTAATATTGGGCTGATAACATCTGCCAACCGATAGTATCGGACAGTCCTAATTTCTACTCCATTGCAAATAAGTCCATAGCTGCTTTATTTTGAAATACCAACATCTAGCATCCGGTGGAGTCACCGTTTTTCTCTCTTTTACTTCATACTTTTTTCTGCATCTTTCATCACAGAAACAGAACAAGAACTCTGAGTTTGTTTTTTTTACAAGAATAAAGTCTGATGTTTGGTTCCTGTGACGACGAGCAAAAATAAAAGCCACAAGTAAATAGCACAGCTGTGTTTGAGTGACATCACTGATACGGGAGTAAATAACAGAGGAAAATTTAACTCATTCAGTCACAGTGAGACCAATTAACAGCGGCTGCTGATGTCAGAGGAACGACAGACTAAAGAGGGAGAAATGAACTAATAACCCACAGTGACTGCCACCAGGGAACTCATCTCTACAAATAAACCCAGCAGCCATGACATCATGTTAACAGCATATTTTTTTATTTTAAAAAAAACTGCATACATTAAATCATTTAGTCAAGGGAATGCAAAAGATATTAAACGGGAAAAACAAACACCCCTTGAGCAACATCCCTCATTTCGTCATTTTTATTTTAAATTAAAAAAAAAAAGGAAAATGTACAAAAGTGCTTACATGGTGCAAATAATGAGAATTAAAAGGGACTATAAAAGAAACAAAAAAAAAGGTTAAAAATGTACATTACATCCAGAGGTTTGAGAGAGTTGACGCTCCGTCATTCAAACATACCCTATTAATGAAGATGAGGTTAATAAATATTGCTTTAAATAACCCACCTATCTGCCAGGTCTCTGTACAAACCTATGGATTAGTTTGTCTACAAAGTTTGAAGAAAAAGATCTTGACCCTGGTTAAGAGATTAATGACACTGACGACAGAAATAAAAGCCCTAACCTCCCATGGATTTAATACAATCACATATATCTGTGAGTACTTTTTTATGGCACTTGTTTCTCTGCTATAATAATACCAGACGACTGTGTGTTTTCACAGCTCTCCTGAAACTGTTCTGCTGTTTTGTGTTTTTCTCGAGGATCCTCTTGTCTCCAGTCTTGCAAGGATTTTTCCTTCTGTTACTGTTTTCCCACTGACCTATCAAATCGGTAACAGGAACTCTGAAAAGACACTGTTATTATCCCACATCTCAGTTGTCTCATCTCCAACTTATTCTCCGACCTGGTCGGTCTGCGTCAGTGGAGTTCAGTAACTGTTCTCGTGACCTGCTAAAATGTAGAGGTTGCTCAGGGCCGTAGGGTTGTCGGTGGGTCGGCTCTCCAGAACCACAACCCTGGGGAAGGAACAGAAATAAAAAAAGAACAGTTAGATGTTGCTTTTATATAGGAACACTTTACCACTGATATTGCTTTGATGGAAAACAACAAGATGATGCAAAAAAAAAACGAAAACCATATCATAAGTGAAGTGGTGATATGGAAAAAAATGAAAAAGCCACAGCATTACAATGGTTTCTCAACAATCGATTTCTGCCATTCTCCCATTAGAGCAGTTGTCCCCAAACACTTGGCCAGGACACGTACCAGTCCGTGGGTGAATTGGTGTTGGGACGCAGAGAAATAATATTTTCTCTTCTCTCAAAAGAACTGACCAATAGAATGGCTAGGATTCCATCATCAATAATGCAACTATATTTGATTAGGAAATATTTTCTCAGTGAAGACAACAACA
>JAFBJS010015351.1:240019-250300 GCA_016785265.1 Paraplagusia blochii | reverse complement strand
ACTCAAAATGACGCAGAGTCATTGATACAAGATTCTAACCTTGTATACCGGTCTGGTAGGAGATAATTATAGGCTGTGTGCACTTGTTGTGCCCATGTGAAATTTCAGGTAGGAAGATTTTATAGGTAGGAAAACATTTCAGAACACCGAAAATTTAATTTTAGTAAGGGGTATTTATCTGCCACAACTTTAACGACCGGTCAGTGTAAATAGTACAAAACATTTAACTGGTCCGTAGAGTCATTGATAAAAGATTCTAACTTGTTATACCAGTCTGGTAGGAGAAAATTATAGCCTGGGTGCACTTGGGAAACCCTTGTTGTAACAGTGCACAATTAATTTGGGTAGGAAGATTTTCTAGAAAGGAAAATATTTCAGAACACCGGAAATTTAATTTTTTTAAGCGGTATTTTAATGACAACTCAATGACCAATCTGTGAAAATAGTACATTTAAGACATTTAACCGGTCCATGGCGCAAAAAAAAAGGTTGGGGAACACTGGGCTAGAGGCAGAAATGCTTTCACCAACGTGCCACGCAACCCGTGCCCCGGCCAATTGAAAAAGTATTGAGAAGCTGATAACCATGTTTGCATTGCTGACCCCTAGTGACTGGGGGTTTATCAATTTCCAGCATTACAGCAGTGGTAATGCCAGCCTGCCACATATTGTATCGGAAGCCTTACTCTGCCCGAACCATTGAGAAGTACTGCATTATGGGAAAGATTCTAGCCTTTGTTTTCTCTTATTGAATGGATTCAGGTCAAGAAAATCTGTCTACCTAACACAAAAGTAAAACAGTTCCCAGTCCAGTGACAGTTTCACCTCAACATCAGATCAACTACGGCTCTTTGTCTGTGCGGCAGTAACATTTGTTAAAAAGTCAGTTTGACTGCGGTGACGTTACAACGGCAGCAACGTCACATGGCATTTGACTGGTGGCGGCGGTGGTGTGACAGCTCAGCTCCAGAACGTCCTTTCCCTCAGATGAAATTACAGAGGCAGGAGAGTAGGAAAAGAGAGAGAGAGACAGAGAGACAGAGAGAGAGAGAGAGATTGACCAAACTGGCAGTGCCTGGGCAGTGGTGAATAAAACATTGAACAGGAGAAGCAGGAGGAGGAGGAGGAGGAGGAGTAATTGGGCGTCTTACTTAATCAGGAGCCAACAAACTTGACTGACATCTATGTTGGGGAGAGAGTGTCTGTGCACTGAGCATGTCTACAAAACTATCTTGTGCCGAATGCGCCCTCACAGCTGAGACAATTCATGGTTTAGTCCAGTGACTGAACCATAACTGTTGGCCATGTTTGTAGGAGAGGAGAGTAAACAGTCACATGTGTAGCTACTTTTCAAGTGACCAGGCTGAAGTGATCTACCTAGATTGAAAACTCTAAATACTGTATATTTAGATATAAATATAAACCTAAACCTGTATAAACTGGATATCTTACTCTCTACATTAACATATAACATATGTTTTACTGTCTGACTCAATATCTACATTATTCTCCCTTCAGCCCAGTGATTAGCATCTTGAAATAGAATTACATCTCTAGTTTTTATTACTTTTTTTATGTTATTAATCAGGATCTACGAGCACACCTTTGGAAAGGTTTATTGAGGGGTGTCCAAAAGGTAGATACAGTAGATCGGGATCTACCTATTGGGCACCCCTGGTATGGATGAACCTCAATAAATCTGGGCACAGCTAAAAAAAAATATGTGTGTGCTCACACTGTATGATCCGATGGTTAACTGTGATTGGACTGTTCACACTGTGCGACGATGCACGACGCGTCTTACTCCTGTTTTCCTCAATCACAGAGTACAGGAGCCTTGTTTACTCCTTTGTATCTATGTTTACACCTGACCAGTTTGACAGGTTGAGAAAAAAAATGGTGGGAAAATTGTTTGCGAGATATTTAAGAGGAGATCCTGGGATGATCATCGGACAATTGTAAGAAAAATCAGACCAATCATCAAATGACTGAAAGATAGTGGCTCTAAATCTCAGTGTGAGCTCAATACTATTCATCTTTTCTGCATCCTCTCTGTTTAATGCCCAATGAACTTTTGTACACAAAGAATTAAGCACAGCATCAACAAACATGATGTCACATGTAGTGGCCTAGTGTTTAAGGAACCGGGCTGGGGTCCACAGGGTTCCAAGGTCATATCTACCAACTGCCAGGTTCTCACTGAGGTCCACTGAGCATGATACCGTCCTCACTCACTGTTCCCCTGGTGCTCAAAGCTGCCCACTGTTCACTTTGGTGATGGTTAAATACAGAGGTGAGATTTTGTTGTGTGAAACACAATGTCACAATGACAAGGAGTTTGATTTCCTTTCTTTCCTTCCTAAAAAGACTAAACTCAACACTGCCCTCTATGCCATTTACTGTTCGACAAACAAACCAAATAAGTCAACAGTATTTATGTGTGTAGAGGGAGTAAATACGTCTGTATCTGTAAGCGTTATGACAAATTCCCCAGAATGATCAATGAGGACAGGCCTCATAAACGTCTGTGATGGAAAGTTATCTTAATAATAACAAGAGAGGAGACAAAAACATGTTTGTGGGTCAGGAACACAGGCTGCAGCACTGTCAGAGAACAGCAGGAGGTGAAGTAGGCTGTGTGATGGTTTCCAGGTAGTAGAGAAAAACACAGAGACCTGAGGGAGAACAACTATTACCACCAGTGTGTGGTTTCATGGAAATTGAGGGAAGCTGATAGATTATGCAATCAGCAATTACAGGGAGGAAGAAACCAGAAAACGGAGAAGACAAAGGAAGTCGAGAGATTGTGCAACAGAGACGTCCAACATCTAAAGCATTTTGGTAAATATGTCACTCATCTTACTCACCTGTCAGATCCCAGGAGGCGGAAAACTCTGCTTGGATCACAAATCTCCTGGGTCACCTGGAAAAAAACAAAACAAAACAGGAATTTTTCTTAATTTTCTATCGAAAATAAAGAGTAAATTTTTCTCAAATTTACAATGGGCCAAAATTAAAACTGTGACAAGGTCATGGTTCATTGAAAAATTGTCAAAAATATTTTTCCTTCTCTCCAGGTAGATTTTTCAAAATGTTAGAAAAGACACTTAAGTTTTGAATGAAAAATTAATCTAAAAAAAGTAGTGTAAATTCTGAAGAAATTAACATTCAACCTTTTTCAATGTAATTTTTTACACAGACCAAAAAAAAAACAAAATTTATGCACTATGAAATAGCAAACATTACACCAAGAATACAAATCCTGCCAGTATATGGGCCCTATATACTAAGGGGGCCAACTCTAGTACTCATTTGATATGATCTCGCAGACCAAAAATATTTACACTGCGGACCAGAATTGGTCCCCAGGCCTGAGTTTGACAAGTGTTCCAAAGGCTTGAAAACAAATATTTTTATATTCAGTTCTATTATACCACCCCCTTGTGGTAGTTACTGTATTTTAGATCATGGGTCTCAAACTTGCGGCCCGTGGGCCATTTGCGGTCTGTAAAGTGATATTTTGCGGCCTCCACTTTGATGAGAATGTTGAATTTATAATAATATTTATAGATTTGTTCTCCATATTTTATGGTAGATTCTATACATTACTTCTCAAAACCCTGATCAACAGTCTCCTTCTGGTTTAGTGTTGTATTATACAGAATCTATGGGAAACTGATTTTTTATAACATTTTTCTTTTGTATTGAACACTGAAAGTTGACGCTGCCCTTCAGAAATGATAGTGTGGCTGGTGGCCATTCAGTCACATATGCACAACTTCCTCACTTAATACTGTTCAGTAACAATATATTGACTTAATTGAGGAACCTTAAAATATCATTGGGCTGTAGAGCAGTAGTCACAGGTGATGAAGCTGTGAACATTTATACAATTTATAAATCATTAATAATGCATACTAATGTGGTCATAGTGTCAGTGTGTGTGTGTGTATGTAAACAGACTTGTCAGACTGACGTGTGTGTATTTAAATTTGTGTGCTGTGACAATGTTTACACTTGACATTGGACACTAAAACGTCAACATGTTTTGTAACTGATTGTGTTCAAGGGAGTGGAGGTGTAATCTCCAGGCTCACTCTCTCTCTCCCGCACTGAGGTGCCGTACACCTGGTACAATCCTGGTTGTTTTTCCTGTTTCCAGTCACAAGGTGTAGCCTGACACTCAGCAGTGACAAAAACACAAAAACAGGCTGTGATGCGTGTTGACACGACATGAAAATGCGCGGAGAGACGATGGAGAGATAGACGACGGCTGACACCTGCCAGGTGTAAGTCCTTGGCTTGGGGAGAGATCTGATCTGTTCCAGGTCTAAATGAGAACATGGTCTCAGGTGTTTCCAGAGGAGCACCCACCATGGCAGCCATGGCTCAACAAAGCCTGGGCTTTTTCGCAGCGAATCATAACCAGACGCCGGCTGAATTATTTAGCGCCGCTGCCTGTTGCGTGACGGCTTTCGTTTATGACGGAGCATAAATGTTGCATGGTCGCTGGCACTACAAAAAAAAAAAAAAATTAACCTTCTGTATCGGCCTGAGTGCAGGGCAGCGTAAGACATCGACCGTTGGCCCCGGCAACTGTATCGCTTTCCATAAAAACAGAAAGGCCTCACCTCCCTGTGATCTCCTGAACTTTCATTGTGCTGCCGAACCGGCGGCTCGTGAACACGTGAGCACTAACTCTCCACTGTGACACAGCGAGGGTTAATCTGCTGCCATCACTACAGCATGTCACTGTGCATAAAAGCAGACGGCACCCAGGCTCTTTGTGCTGCCCCGGCCAGAGGTGTTTGTTCACGTGCGGGATCACAAAGATCGCATTCATAGTGGGCGACGCCAGCAACGCAAACAAAGTCTTTGAGCTGTTGTCACTGGGATTTGAAGATTAATTAATGACTTGCTAATGATTTCATCAATAAGCACCAATCTAATACATTTTTCATAGAAAAATTTAAAAAAAAATCACGTGAATAAACATTAAGAGTAGTATTTACACCTTTTTATAGAGAGACTTTGAAGTGTTCACTATGTTATTTTAAGGCCTATGTGCATTTCTGAATATAATAATTATAGTTTTCTCTACAACAGGTGGCGCTAGAGAAAAAAGTTTTGGGAGCTAGTAGTCTGGTAATTAAAGCTGTGAACTGTCATGTTGAGCAAGAACTTAAATGTGCTGCTAACTGCAGCTATTTCATGGATGGGTTAAATCAGTGCTTCTCAAAGTGTGGGGCGAGGCCCCCTTGGGCGGCACGCATTTGACCCTGGGCAACATGCTCTTTTTCTGCCGTACTACAATAAAGTGTAATTGCACATCCTTGTAAGTTGAACTATATCTCTTTCTTTTTGTTTTCTTTATGTTAACAAGGATACGATGTCATGCAGAGGTGTAGCTAGAACTATTTTATAGACAAATGCTGTTATTTATAGTTGTGGCGGAGAGTGGGTGGTGGGGTGGAGGGGGCGCGAATTGTTTTCTTCTTGCTAGGGGGGGCGTAACAGAAAAAGATTGAGAACCACTGGGTTAAATGGAGATGATGCAATTTTTTTTTGCAATCAACCAAGAATCAATTATGTTAACATAAATAATGAAACTTAAAACCAACTAATACGTAAACCTTCAAATTGGAGTGGAAGGCAATGTGCGAGGATGGTCATAAAATCATACATAACCCAGGGTGGAAAGAATTCAATTGGAAATTAAAAACTTCCACACACCTTGCAATACATCAGGATTGAACAAAAAGAGAACCAACTTATGTTGGAGGAATTGTTAAGATTGTAGTTCACGCACACATTTTCTGGGGTTGCCCTTTGTTGACCTCTTTTTGACAAGGAATGTTTTTTTTTTTCTTTTCTTTGCTGAGACACTAAGTGTTCCCTGATTGTTTTGTTTAGCAGTGTTTTGTATATTGAACTGTGTGGTCTTAATATGCATAATCCTAAATAAAGAATGTTAAAAAAAATTAAGATTTCAGACCTTCTTATAACAAACATTTGACTTCAGCTGATGATAGATTTAACTGTCAAGACTTTCAACTTCCTGCCAAGTTCACACATTGACAGCTTTTCTTTTCAGCATTTAAAATAACTTCATTTCAACAAAACTGCTCCACTAATTGAAAAAAGACGTAAAAACAGAGCAAGTAAAATGCACTCAAACTGTATTACAGTACAGTAGCCCCTGGAACAACTTTGCTTCTGTTTGAAGTTAATGAATAATTTGCAGCCCATTTTGTCTGATTAGATTTAGTACCATGACACAACAATATGACAATATTTTTTACCTCATTTGACTTGAAGCTCTTTCCCTGCATCCCATGTTTCCAGAAGGCCAGGACACTGTCCTGAAGGCACACTGTCAACAGGGCAATGTTCAACTCTCAGAATTAACTTTGCGTTGCATCAATTAAACATATTTACTTCCATTCACAGGCAACTGTTACTGACAACTTACCGACAGACTCAATGCAGAAGTCAAAGCTGAGCTCAGAGGCCAGCTTCTTGTTAGACTTCAATCTACCCTGGAGATTAACAATCTTTAAATTTTCTGTAAAATTAACAAATGAAACAGAAAACAAAATAAGAAATTAAAACAAATGGAAACAAACTTTTTTTTCTGTGTCCAACGCATAAAACCAAAGATGGAATAATATAAAATAATGTGAAGGGATTCCACTCACGGTCCAAACACACCAGCACGGTGTCTCTCTCCAGCTGGGTTACGTGGATTGCATCTACTTGGGGATTACCTGTGAAGATTATAAAAATATAAGACAAGAATAAAAAAAAAAAGAGCTCAAACATATTGTCTGGTGGTTGGTCTAGTATTTTAAAGTCACAAGTCAAATATAGTGGATTTATTCTATGAGTGATTACATTTTTTAATCGCTAATTTAGGTCAAACAAGTCCAGTCAGGTCTAGTCTACTATATATATAACATTTCAATTCACAAATCTGCAGACTGAGGACAAGAAGAGGACTTTTCACCAGACGATTCTTTCTTCTTCCTGTCCTTGCAGCTTGTCCCTTTTCAGTGGTTGCCACAGGGAGTCAACATTTTCCATCTCCCCTTGTCCTCTGTATCTTCTACTCGAACTCCAACTACCTCCATGTCCTCCCTCACTGCATCCATCAATCTCCTTTTTGTCTCCTACCTGGTAGCTACATCTCTAGGATCATTCTTCTACCAATGTGTCCCTGTCCCTCCTCTGTACATGTCCAAACCATCTCAATCTGTCTTCTCTGGCTTTTTCTCAAAACCTTCCTGTCTGTGTTGTCCCTCCAGATGACATTTTAATTTTTACGTGAAAAGTCAAATCATTACTGACCATGAAGACAATTTTTTTCTATTTTAAATAAACTTAAAGAAAAAAAACAAAAACAAACTGTAAAAGTTAATATTTCCTACCTTCAAGACATTTAGATTCGGTTTGACACAATTGTGTTACAGACCCGATATATTCTACTCCAACAGCACATACTGAGTACTGCGTTGGTACACCAACATGACCATTGCACTTGGTCATGTGTCCACACCATATGACACTCACTTGTTCCCATCTCAGTGAACCAGGAGGAGCAGGAGTTGAGGTTGATGGTCTCGAAGCGGACCACCTGCCCCGTTTCCGTTCCCTGGCTGATGGCCACACACACCAGAGGATACTCCTGCTCCGGGACCACCAGCATCTCAAACACCTTCAGAGGGCTGGGGAGAGGGAAGTCAAAATGCTGCAGTGGGAGGAGAAGAGAAAAAAAACTTAGTTTTCTTTTACACATTTATTTTTTGCTGTTGTGAGAAGGTGGAGATTCTTCGTTAAACTGACCTTAATGAGCATAAACCTTTGCATTGGTTCGTACCACTGCAGGAGAACGATACCCGACTGGAGAGCTCCACACAGATACTTATGGCCTGTGTATGGATTTCTCACTGAAGTCAGAGAGAGACAGACAGAGATATATAGAGAGAGTGTGATCCATCCATCCATTTAGAGGAGAGTCAAAGAATTTTTTCTTGTGTTAGTGTGATGAAACTTGTAAAGTGGGTACAAACACCACAATCAGACCACAATCTTAATCCACATTGCTATTATATGTCATGATAGTATTACGTTTCCATATACACTCTCTAATATGACTGCATATCCTAAGTATATGTTACTGACATATGTATGTACTGTATGTGCCACGTGATGCACGTGTTAGGTTGACTGTGTGTATAGATATGCATGGGGAAATGCTGGTTTGTATATACGTGTATATGTTATAATATAAATACATACACACAAATATTATGTATGCACAATGGCTGAGGTGTTTTTTGTGTGTGCTTGTGTATATATATATATATATATATGAATGATCAATATACTGTATTGACATATGTATTGGCATATGTCCATATATATGTGTATATTACGTACATATATATCTAGGTGCATATGTATGTGGATTTATATGTGCATGTGTGAATGCCTATATGTGTGTATATGTGTATAGATACAGTATATATATATATATGTGTGTGTGTGTGTGTGTGTGTATATATATATAATAACAATTGAGATTGTGATTATTACATTATTATAATTATTGATTATTATAAGACCACACACAGCGGGAATGTTAACCTACTAATCCTCTAACACTACTAACATTAACCTACCTATCTATATTCTACTAACCTAATTGTAGACTAACATCCACATGTTCAGGTTTTACATACCCCAATTCTACCCTTGCATCCATCCATCTATCTAAATGAAAATAAATAACTCACCAATGCAACACTTGTGACAACCCTTGGTGTCTGGGATCTTTGTTGTTAAGGCAAACCTCCTGAGAAAAGATTTGGGGAAAAAAAAAATGGGTCAAGTTGTTGTGACTACAGTTAAAAGGAGGCGATGACGTCCGTGAAGAGGGAAGTTCTCCAACAGTCTCTTTTCTGTCTTTGATCGTGGTCGTTTGTCACGATGGCAGACAGTGAGGAACAAAAAAGCTGCACAGCAGGAGAGAAGCTTCACGCTGTCAGGAGGTGGTCAGAAGAACCAGGGCTTAGACTAGATGATCAGACAGAATGGTCTCACCTGGGGAGAATTTTGTCAGGAAAACGGTGGGTCTGGAACTGAGCTGCCAGGCCGGGCTTCCTCAGCTGCTCAAACTGTCCAATCAGGTTGTGTGAATACAACTGGAAGTTTTTCCCTGGAGCCAAAAATGGTTGTCAATTAGAAACTGAGTGGACTCAATAGTTTAGTTTAGTGTATTTTCCTGTGATAAAAAAAAAAAATCACAACAACTAACATAACACCTAAAGACATCCTCATGCTAACAGATCTGAGGCAAAAATATATAAATATATAATTTGGGTATTTTTGTATATTAGCAGCTCAAACTCAGAAATATATCTATTGTCTCTTGTAGAGAACACACTATAGTAGTTAACTAACTTACTGATAAAAGGGTGTTTGTCAGTAGTAAAGACATGAGATATGCTGAGTCACTGCTAAGGTTGCCTTCATTTCTGACCAGTTCACTAGAACCAATGGTTAAAATGCATCCCTGGACAATTACAGAGCTACTTGTTGTAAATCGAATGGTCCTAAAAGTAAATATATATTTTTATGTCTTTGTAATGATGTAGATTTTGACCAAAAACTTGACCAGGATGTTTAATAAGCTTGTTAACACAGACCTTTTTGGCACCCCCTGATTTTTACGTTTATATGAAATTGTATTTTATTTAGATTTAATTAGAATTTTTTTAATCAATTACTAGAAAATTCAGGCAACCCTTTATAAAACTGCAGCTGACACACTACTGGATTAGCCTGTTTAATTGATAATTTAGAAGACAAATGCAACGTACATGTTAATGCAGCTAATTAAAAACTTTCAAACTATTAAATTAAATGACACTGAGGGTCCAATACTGATGCACACTGTTGTCTATTTGTATGGGAAATGAAAAGTAATTATGTCTACTTTCTTACAAAAGTAGTTAAAATGGATACATGTTTTTACTTTACAATATTCTACAATATTTCACTATACAAAAGTAGTTCAGGAAGATACATATTTTTTACTTAACAATATTGTACAATATTTTACTTTACAAGAGTGCTTTACAAAAGTAGTTAAAGAAGATAGTTTTTACTTTACAAAATTCTGCAATGTTTTACATTACAATGGTACTTTACAAAAGTAGTTAAAGAAGATAGTTTTTTTTTTTAGTTTACAAAATTCTTCAATGTTTTACTTTACAATAGT
>JAFBJS010015351.1:222161-239122 GCA_016785265.1 Paraplagusia blochii | reverse complement strand
CTAAAATATTTCACTTTACAAAAGTAGTTCAGGAAGATACATATTTTTTACTTAACAATATTGTACAATATTTTACTTTACAAGAGTGCTTTACAAAAGTAGTTAAAGAAGATAGTTTTTACTTTACAAAATTCTGCAATGTTTTACATTACAATGGTACTTTACAAAAGTAGTTAAAGACAATCGGTTTTTT
The DNA here is from genome assembly GCA_016785265.1 of Paraplagusia blochii. NCBI lineage: Eukaryota > Metazoa > Chordata > Actinopteri > Pleuronectiformes > Cynoglossidae > Paraplagusia > Paraplagusia blochii. The sequence goes on along the minus strand of JAFBJS010015351.1, from coordinate 238,929 downwards.
TTTTACTTTACAAAATTCTCCAATGTTTTACTTTACAAAAGTAGTTAAAGAAGATATATTTTCAACCCTCAGTCCCACAAAGCAACTATGTAGAAAAGGTTAGCCGTGAACAGGAAGTAAATTAAGTGTGGTGGTGATGACAATGAGGTGAAGCCATGATTACCTTCTGATGAAGCCAGTTAGTAGAATATCAAATCAAGTCAGGTGAGAGGAGGAGGATGGACAGGGGCCAAGGGAAGAGGAGAAGAGAAGAGAACAGAGGTTTAGTATACCAAGGGGCAAACTGCTGAACGGAAAAGGCAAAACAGAAAGCAGACCTTGCACGCTGTAACCCCATCCTCAACTGTTAAACCCAGACAAGGTTTGATTTCTCACGGCAGAAAACTCAAGACAGTCGGGGTTTCGAGTGATAAATGTGAGTTGTTTCTGCAACCACACGCAGTGAGTTCTGCTTTCCTTTTAGGGGCAACCAAATACACCTGACTGAACGTGGTTCTCAGCCGTAACACTCAAAATGTCACTCGTAACACAGAACACACTTGGCAGTAGGTGACGACACTGGACAGTGGAAAAAAAAAAAAAGGAAAAAAGAGTAATAAAGAGTTTATTACTTACCAGATAATGACATAAGATTATTGTTGATAACATACAACCAGGTACACTTTCTTGGAAAGAGCTGGGAGAGAAACAAAAACATGGATTAACTATAAAGAGGAGAGGGTAAAAAGGGAGAAGACAGTGGACGAGGAGGGAGGAAGAGGAGAGAAAGAAAAAAAAAGGGAAGGGGGACAGAGAGGGTGAAATGAGGAAGGGGAAAGGGACAGAGGAGAAAGAAAATGAAAAAGAATTTGGCATCTTGAACTGTCTGTTGGGCGTAATATTCTACAGTATCATCTCAAATAAGACCATACTCCTTCTTTTCCTTTGGGCTTGTCCCTTTTTTTAGGGGTTGCCACAGCTTGTCGATTTTCCATCTCAACCTGTCCTCTGTATTCTCATCTCCATGTCCTGTCTCACTGCATCCATCAATCTCCTCTTTGGCCTCTTTGACTCTCCATCTCTAGGATCATTCTTCTACCAATGTATCCACTGTCCCTCCTCTGAACATGTCCAAACCATCTCAATCTTCTCTATCTTTTTCTCCAAACCTTCCTGTCTGTGTTGTCACTCTAATCACCTCATTCCTGATCCTGTCCATCCTTGTCTCTCCTAAAGAGAATCTCTGCATCTTAAACTCCTCCACCTCCAACTCTGTCTTCTACCTATTCCTAGTGTCTCTAATCCATCCATCATGGCTGGTCTCACCACTGTCCTGTAGATCATCCTGACTCCACTTTATTCTTCTCCTCCCTTCCACAATTTCCACTGCTCTAAACAGCTGATCCAAAAGATATCTCAGCTCCTCTACCTTCACCACTCCACTGTTCTCCCTTTCATTCCCACATTTACTCTGTCTTACTACGACTGACCTTCATTCCTCTTCTCTCTAGTGCAAATCTCTCCACTTCTCTAGGTTCCCTTCTATCTAGGTCATCTTCTATAAATTCTATAATTCTTTTTGGATTTAACTTTGTCTTATATTTTTGCCTATCTTTTTTTACATTCAGCTCACATGAGGAGAATTTATTAACTTGAGTTCATTTGAAAAAACCGGAGGAGAAATATGAATGATTTAATCCCTGGCCGTTCAGCTCCTACCCCCAAAAATCTCAAAAAACCACATCTTGGGGTTTCATCCCACTCTTTGAGAATCAATGATTTAATGCATGTGACTGAGTATCTCCACTTATATGGGATTAGTGCAGAAAGTCTCATTGATTTCCCTCCTAAATCTGTGGTGAGTGTGACACATGCATGTTTGTGGTGCCTGAATGGAGGCGGAGTGGCTGTGACTATGTGTGGGTGGAGCTGAGGAAGACTCTATATCTTCCATGTACAGTTATTGAAGGATAAACAGTTAGATCAGAACCAGTTTATGGAAAAATACTAAGCTGCTGTTACCTGTTCCATCGTTGCTTCGTGAAGCTCGTTCAGATTCAGAGTGTAGATGCCGTCCTCTGTTCCAAATATCAGATACTGATCTGTAAAGGTATTGAGACATAAACTTCTTGTTTTATCAGAACCCTCCAAACTTTGTGTACCTGCAGCGTAAGAACACAAACCTTTTGTGTCTGGATGAATCCAGGATGTGGCACAGTTGATCTTCAGAGGACAACCATCAAATACTTTAGAGAAACAGGCTCCCATCTGTACAAGAGAAGAAGAGATTAAAACAGAGCAGGGAAAGCAGGCTGTGGATCAGTGGAGTGCAGAAATGTCAGCCAGGGTTTAATAAGCTGGAGTTGGAGCTGGAGCTGCAGCACAGGCAACCACAGAACTCAAAGCCCTGCGGAGCCAAAGTATCTGCAGAATGCAGAGCAGCATCTCAGTCAGAGGGAGATAAATTAGAGCGGTGGTGAAAGCACGTCAGTGGGGAAGAGTGAAGGCTGCGAGGGACAATGTAGATGAGACACTCACCAGTACTTTAGGAGTGGGTGGCAGGCCGTTGATAGCTGGTTTCTAAAGAACAGAGGAAACATAAAAAGATAATGTTGACCCAGCGACACAGACCAAGTAACAACATGCTGCTTGAAATGTAGCTGCAGAATTTGGTTTAAGCCTCAACAATGGAGTTCTTTCTTCAGAATGACATGAGTTTATTTTTAACGTTCAGCTTTGGATTTCACATGTGTAAAAAAAAAAGGGTGGAGGTTTTTGTGGAAGATGAGAAAACTGGTCAGAGAAACATCTTTGTGTTTGAGTGAGGAGAAGAAGAATTCATCATCCACACAGCTATAAAACTGCTTGAACTAAGGGTAGGAACATTTTAGACTAAAAAGTGTTGGACAAGGGAATCAGTGCCAGGGAATTTGGTACAGATTTGTCCGTCTTTAGACAATACAGCAGCCAGTCAACTTAGTCAACAAGTAATTTCTGCTTTCACTCAAGACTTTGAGTGTCAGTGACACACAGGAAGGTGCAAACTGTAGATTTTGTGCCATTTATTGGGAATACAAGCCTAATAACTTTCTTCTTCTTTTCCTTTCGGCTTGTCCCTTTTTTTCAGGGTCTAGTCAACTATTTCCATCTCCCCCTGTCCTCTGTATCTTCTACTCTAACTCCAACTAACTCCATGTCCTCCCTCACTGCATCCATCAATCTCCTCTTTGTCTCCTACCTGGTAGCTCCATCTCTAGGATCATTCTTCTCGCAATGTATCCACTGTCCAACCCATCTCAATCTGTCTTCTCCAGCTTTTTCTCCAAACCTTCCTGTCTGTGTTGTCCCTCTAATGTCCTCATTTCTGAACTTGTCCATCCTTGTCTCTCCTAAACATCTTTAACTCCTCCACCTCCAGCTCTGTCTCCTGTCTTCTACCTATTCCTAGTGTCTCTAGTCCATCCATCATGGCTGGTCTCTCCACTGTCCTGTAAACCTTCTCACTTCACCTTAGCTGACTCTCTTCTATCACACGAGCCTAATAACTTTATAGAATTGTATTAAATAAATGTAAACATTTAAATTGTTAAACAGCATAGTATTATAAACAGTAAAAAAATAACAACAAAAAGCATGTGCACCTTTATTTGTCTTGCTTTTTTTTATTTGACACTGACTACTCTAAAACAGACCTGGTCTCTGCAACTGTTACCCGTTCCCTCTCTAGAAAGAATATGTTAAAAGACAGATTACGGCAATAAATCATCTACACATGACACTGAGCAGTGTATCTGAGGCCATCTGAGTTAGTAGAGTGAAGATTTTTCAAATTTAAACTCACGGGAAAATCCTTCTTTTCTCTCCGGTTCCGGCTTAGCCGAGGTTTCGGACTTCCATCATTCACACTGCCGTCTGAATCATTGTCTGTCAAGCGAGAGAAGACAGGTGTAAAAATGAATATATTCAGTGTATATATAACTAATAACCATTAAATCAACCAAATAACATTTGCTAACATGACTCACCTCTAGACTCAGTTTTACTGAGAGCTTGTTAAAGTAAAATAAAAGCTTGTTAAGAAACTTTCTCGCGGATGAATTCTCATGCAGGAAAAGAAAAGGAAAAGAAGAGACTAACCAGGGTCCGATGCGTGGGACAAAAGCCCAGGGCTGCTGACGCTGACGGAGAGGTAGTCTGGAGATGAGTGCTCCAACTTGTTGCCCTCGGGTGTGCTCTGTCTTCGAGCCGCCTGACTCGGTCCATTCTCAGAATTAGGAAACCTTCGCACAGTCAAAGACTTCTCGTCATTGAGGCCGAGCTCCTCAGAAGAACTGTTTAATCGTGGCTGCAAACAAAACAAACCAAACAAATTGGTGAGACCACCTTTAAGAGACCAGTACATGTGACAAAAAATATTCTTCATTTTGATGTCTCTCACCTTCGGCGGCAGAGGAGGCGGGGCTCCAGGTTTCAGAGTTGACCTGAGGTGGATAACGTTTTGATAAATGTGACCCTTGTCCAATAAACACTGTGACTTTAGGTAAATTCAAAATCACTTACACTTCAACGTCTTCGAAAACACCCTCCAGAGGAGCGATGTGTCCCCTGCAGGAAGCAGCACAAGTTTTAAACATTAAACCAAAATGTCAGGGTTGAGAGAGGTTTTTAAAGAAAAAGAAAAAAATCACATCCTAATTTAGGACAATGTACATATTTTTTTCCTAAGAAACTAACACTGAAACTCAAACTCATTAATACAGATAGTTTATATCTGTGATTCCCAACCACTGTACCGTGGCAAACTATTGCTGCAAAAAATAAAAATGTTTCAATGAATCAAATTTTTCTGAATTTGCCAAATTATGATATGCAGAACAATAAAATACCTTTCAACTAAGTGAAGGCAAATGGCCATAAGCCTTATAGCTATAGAGAATTACAGCTATTCAGGATCTTTCCTGTGTCTTTCTTCAATTCCTGCAGGGATATCAGCATTGCTTTTAACCCAACAGGCTAGGAATTTAATGAATTGTGGGCATATTTCAACTAGAAAGTTATTAGATTTTATTACACATACACGTATATTACATATACTTTTTGTCAAATTGTTAGTTTGCTGGTATTCCACAGCTCGAGAACAGTTGGGAAACACTGCTTCTGGTGAAATGTGAACTGACTTACATGACTATTTATACAGCCCACAGTTCCTTAATTACAGATATTACTGCTAAAACACTGACAAACAAAAGATAAAGGTCTGTTTGTACATATTTTGGCCTAAAACCAGAGTCATGTTGTTGAAAAGGAAATACAGTGATGGGCGACAGATTTCACTGCAGTGCAAACACGATGGTGAACAGGCAAGGAGCAAAGGTGGGGGGGTGATACAGAGCAAGACGACACTCAGAGAGTTAGTGTTACCGTTGGAACAATTCATCCTCAACGCTTTTGAGAAGGCTCCTTTGGAAGACAAGACGAGGGGACAAACAGAGAAGGAGACAGAAGCGAAGGAGGAAGAGCGGTCAAAGCACATGGACAACAGAGACAGAGATTCAGCTGAAGGAACAAATCTTGAACTGAAGACACTCCACACTTTGTTCATGCACAGATATGGGTTAGTCAAAGCTGTGAGGGGCTACTGCTCGATTTAAGGTTGCGTTTCCTCATGGGCTAACATCTAACAAAGATAGGATTTTAGTGTTCAATACTAAAGAAAAACTGTAAAAAAAATATTTTCCCATAGATTCTGAGTAATTCAACAATGAAAAATAAGGAGACTGTGGTTCAGGTTTTTCAGAACTCTAGGATTAACCATAAAATGTGGAGAACAAATCTATAAAATATTATTATAAAATCAACTTTCACATCAAGGTGAGGGCTGCAAAATATCGTTCCACGGGCCGTGGGTTTGACCCTTGGGTTACAGTGAAGGTGCATGAGGCTTAGCTGCTACTCGGACTATAATCATACATGATTATCTAATAGCAGAACAATTAGATTAGGGGTCTACATCTGTGAACCTACAAAACTGGTATTTTACATAAAATTGTATGAAAATAAAAATTCCAAATAAGTAAAACTGCTACCATTATATTATATATTATTATAATATAATAAAATATAATATGCTATTCTTATATTTATAACATTATAACTGCATTATTGATATTTAATCTTATACAAATAGAAAAATAATGATTAAGACATGGAAGATGATGTGATGATACTAAATATATACACATTTATTTCTCTGTAAATTGTTTATGTAAAATAGAAAAAGATTAAAAAAATTAAATATTGTGCCTTTTTTCTTAAGAAGCATCCACTATGAAAGGAAATACAGGTGGAGAGAGTGAAGAGAAATACAGGCAGAGAGAGTAGGGAGTAAATATGAGTGGTTGCTATGACAACGGTTTTAATGGATTACCTGGTGGTTATTCCCCCTTCTGCAAAGGGACTCCAGGGTGAAGGGAAATCGTTATCTTTACTCACATCCTGTGGGAAGACATCAATGCTCAACGATAGAATTTTTACATATTTTTTTCAGTTTTTTTTTGTTTTGGCAGATGCCGACTCATAGCAGACAGGAACTTAAGGTCAGACTTGTATAAAAGGTGTGACTGTATATCTTAAAGTGTGATTATCACCATTTCAGAATGCGCCTCTGTTTCCTTCCGCAGTGGGGGTTCAAACTGAAGCTTGTCAACTGTGAGAAAAAAAGTGAGAAAATTGTGGTTAGTGAGACTTGGTTTTCCTTCTCTTAAGGCGCATCTTTGGCACTAGAGGGCATCAGTATTCAAGACTTGAGGACAGACAAAGCTGTGAAAGTCTTACCAGGAATCTTGAAAATGTTCTTCTGAGCATAAAACCAGAGCAGGAAGTAACCACACACAGATTAATGACTACGATTGCGACATACCTGTTTAAACACATAACTCTGCCCCTTGGACTGGCTTATTTTGTTTAACAAATATTTGGGCTGAGCGAGGAGATGAATGAGTCCCTTAACAAAAAAAAAAAAAAAAAAACCCCTAAAAAAAAAAAAAAAAAAAAAAAAAAAAAAAAAAACTTAAAACAGACACTGACCAGGTCTAAAAATCTGAAGGAAAGATTGGGGAAAAAAAGATTTGGAAACAGAGACGACTTCTCTGAGGAATTAGGGTCAGTTTACTTAGGAAACAGAGAAGGAACGAGGCAGAGTTTGGTATTAACATGATCTGACTGCAACTACTGAGAAATGAGGTCAAAAGAAGTTAACTGGACTGCCAATGAACACCCCCAGAATCTCTCCATGTGGACATTTCCTGCTCAAGTTATACACTGCGTGGAGAGAGTAAGGCTTTAGGGATTAAAACCTATAAAGCAATGTGTGTTGCAGGAGGGTAGAAACATTTAAAACACAGGTTATTTAGTTTTGTTCTTATAGTTTTATTGGTTTTTGAATTGTAATATATGATAATTATGACCTGGCACGTCTGCTGTCTGCAGCCAACACGAAAAGTGAAGTTATGTAGATGTGCAGTGTATTGTTTACAGCACAGGTGTCAAACTCAGGCCCGGGGGCCAATTCTGGCCCACAGTGTAATTATATTTGGCCAGCAAGACTATATCAAATATGTACTAGAGTTGGCCCACCAGTATATAGCCCTTATATAGTGGCAGGATTTGTAGAGTTAGTGATAAATGGTCTTGTTATAATCACGGACATTTTGTTTTGTTTGTTTTAGGTTTGTAAAACAAAAATACTAAAACATTAAAACAATCTTAAAAGGCTACAGATAAAGGCAACCACTCATCTGTGTTTTTTTTTTTATTTAATTTCTCAAGTGTTGATAATATTAAGCATCAATTTTAAGCAACGTTCCCAAAAATCTACATTTTTGGGAACCGCACTTAAAGACAGGCAAGCCAGGCAATTGCTTGGGGCTCCAGCCACTAGGGGGCCTGGTCAAAATCTTTTGGGTGGAGGCACCGATACTGTGGGGGCCCCAGCAATATCTTACTAGGAGCCCCAAGACACCCTAGCACCACCCCTACATTTAATATCTGAAGATGGGGAAAATATTTACAGTTTATTTTTCATTAAATATTCAGTCTGGCCCTCGAATTCATGACAGTTTTTAATTGTGGCCCGCAGTGAAATTGAGTTCAACACCCCTGATTTTAAACAAGGTTTGTGAGATGTTACGTCAAACTTCCTTGTCACTGGTTATAGATCTTTTTCTGTGGTGTGTATTTCTCAACAAGGGATAATGTATTTATTTTCCCACTAATGCTAAAAGATGCATTACTTCTGCTGCCGTTCTTTGTTTGGTTCTGCTCCAAGCTCTGACACTACCACACTCAAATGCTGCCACGAGTATTTGGCCTCAGCCTCACATACTTTTTATAGTACTCTCCCTTTTTTAAAGAAACTGCACTTTCAAATATTATAACAGTTGACTCTGGGCTTAGTCCAAATTCTGAATAAAGTTAATTCCATTTAATTATATTTGGGAAAGGGACATTTAAACCAGAACTTAAAATGTTATTCGATTTAGTAGCTAATACCACTATTAGTTACTAAGGCTTTAATAATCTATGATGACATTGGAATTCTACCTTATTAGAACTAAGTCCATTGTAAGTAGCCAAACCATGCACAGGAACTCGCTGTATTAGTGCCATTAAAGTCTTAGAGACAACGTGCTGTTTTCTACTACGACATTATCCATTTATCCGGACGTCGTAGGAGTGAAGCTGGGGATTCATACAAACACACACTGTCTCACTACGCTGTGACTAACCTTTATACCCCCTGTGTCCCTCTGAGAAGCTAGGACTTGAGCAGGACCCTCCTCGATGTGTCCCATTGTTTGCTTCATGTAGGAGGGAAAGTCAAATGTGATTGTGAGAAATAGGAGACGAAACTAAACAGGAAGTGCATATGGTACAAATGGTCACAGCACACACAGGCACACAGCACCGTGGAACACAAGAAGTATTGCTACACCTCACTGTTACATGGCTGGCACGGCTTTTTTTTTTTACTACTTTCTATTTTGACATAATTTAAAACAAACTTTTAGAATATATTTTGGCCAACTTTTAGATTTGACTTAAACCTGCAGCTATTTTGGTATTAATATAATTTTTACAGAATAAATGATGTCATAATCACGAGGACGGCCACACCAACCTTCAGGGGTCGTCAGACTATTTTAACTCACACTACCACTACAGGCTGCTCTCTGGAAAGAAGCCAGGCAGCACTGACAGATTAGTGGGTCGAACGAGGCAGGGCAGCAGAGGATATCAGCCTACTGGAACACACCCAAGGTGACTGACTGACTGACTGACACACTGACCAATGACGGAGGGGACTTGTGAGAAAGAGCCACGGTGGTGTTAACTTCTAGGAGGGGTCGGTGCACTTACAGTCAATCTCTGAGCGCGTCCTCTCTGATCGGGCCTGTTTGTTGGAGGAGCGGATGGTGTGTCTGACTGCAGAGAGAGGCTGGAACACAGAAGGGAAAAAATGTAGTGTCTGAGGCTGATATCACATTATTCCATACTATTTTATGGCAAAAATAAAATAGGATCATGATCTGATGGAGATGAGAGAGAAATGTTTTATCCAAGTTGTTTTCTATAGCAATGGTCCCCAACCACTGGGCTGTGGACCGGTACCGGTCCGTGGGTGAATTGGTGCCAGGCCACAGATAAATAATGTTTCATTTTGGCCCCATCTGTCTATTACTTCCACTTGATCCATACCCATATCAACAAAAGAACTGACCAATAGAATGGCTAGGATTCCATCATCAATAATGCAACTATATTTGATTAGGAAATATTTTCTCAGTGAAGACAACAACAATAAACTCAAAATGACATGGAGTCATTGATACAAGATTCTATCTTTTTATACTGGTCTGGTAGCAGAAAGTTATAGGCTGTGTGCACTTGAGAAATCCTTGTTGTGTCCATGCACAGTTAATTTGGGTAGGAAGAATGTAAAGGTAGGAAAATATTTCAGGTCATTGGAAATTTTATTTTATTGAGGGGTATTTATCTGCGACAAATTAACAACCAATCTGTGAAAATAATACAAGAAATTTGACTGGTCCGTGGTGCAAAAAAACGGTTGGGGAAGACTAGCCTACAGGATCGCATTATTATGCAGAGCTGAGACTGTTCGTTTGCAACAAGTTCAATTACTTGCAGTCAACAGCCTTCAGGGCCAACACAGTGTCACTGCTGTCAGGATGACAAAAGCACAATGGTGGTCTCAATAGCACTGGTACCATCTACCCTTGGCTGCCTCACAATGTCCTGGTATGTGGAGTAAAGAATATTAATGACCTAGAACAGGAGATGGAGCATTGAGCTGAATGTTGCTTTTGGACAAGGACGTCTTTCCACTGTTATTTCATAACTTTGATTTAACAAGTAATTCCCGTTTTGGGAGTGGGCCCTTAGACTTATTTTCTTCCTACTTACCAATGTTCAAAATGGTGATAGGACTTGAACTGCATCACTGCTAAAACTGCAGTTAATCCAACATTGTTATTTTTATTTTAACAACAATAATAACAATAATAACGCTGTACTACTAGGGCTTTGTGCATATAAACAGTTATTCTTTAATTCCATCTATAACCTCTCCAAATTAAGTCACCATGTTAAACCCGTCTGTGACAGAATGATGCGTTACCTCGAGGTCATCGTCGTCCACCTCGCTGTATTGCTGATGGTTGTCTGGATTGTTCATCCTGTCTAGAAGGTCCACGGCGAGTCTCCTGGTCAGACCCACCTGACCCACAAACACATGCTGACAGACACAACAGAAGAGAGGATTACATGGAATCATGGAGAGGTGAATATTTGATAAATGTTAACAGCAGCTGTGTAACAGGTAAGGATGAATGATGAAGAATCAGAGTGAAAAAAAAAACACAAAATGTCTTTATTAGAGATTCAGGAATAATAACAACATAATGGACCATTAATTAAATAATGGAAAGTTGATTAGGAGCGAAGAAAATATTACTGTTCTTTAACATGGCTCTAGACTGTTTAAACATCTGAAACTTTAACAAATAAGTGAATTCACAGAATTCTGACACAAAACTATTTATTCTGTAAGAATCTGAACAATTTTATCCATGATTTATCTTGTTCTACAGTTACTTTTGTTGAATGAGAACTTTCTCCATGACATAGCCTGACTCACTATAAACTATGTGGAAATACAAAGGACAAATGTGAAGTATTATCTGCGGACATGTCATCCTTCAGCCTTTGGCAGAAAATAGCACTGACAATCTGAGTCAGATATGAAATGTCATTTGTCAAAGCATTGTCATCATACTGCCCTCTATATCTATGATGTCAGACGCAGGGAAATGTTTCACAAGACGGGAAATTCTTTTTTGTTTAATTAAATTGTTCAGAAACAGTTAATTATTTAAACTGGACTGGACTTTTCTTGATGAAACCCTATATGAAAGGTTATTAGATGGAATTATGAGCCTACTTACTGATAGAAGTTTTTCTGCAGTTGGCCTCTTCTTTGGGTTCTTTGTCAGAGACACTTTCACAAAGTTATGGAAGCCAGTGGACCTGAAGGGAACACATATGGATCTATTCAAATGCTGGCCATCACTGCCAACGTATCTAAACCTATAATATGTATAGTAGTAAAATGTCAACCTTGAAGTAGTCCTAGAGCCCTATGCTGGGATTCTTACCATCTGTTCTTGTCTTTTAGTTTGGGAGGCTGGAAGCTGCTCTTTGACATCAAAAATAACGCCCTGGTGAAAACAAGAAGCGAATATTAAAATAATCAAATGTGGAAAATTTGCAGTTCAAATCTAAGCAGCTGAGGCATCTTTGACCTAAATATAACCTATATTTTCAGTGAAACAGGATGAAGATTTGAGGTAATCGAGGGCGATGAAACATCAGAAGAAAACAAAAGCAGGAAGCAGCCTTGGGATCGTTGAAGGAAGCTCTGACTGATCATTTTGAGGAAAGTAAAACAAACCTCATCGGGTGTAGGTCAAACATGGGGGGCTGCAGCTCGGCCAGCTCTATGGCTGTGATGCCGACGGCCCAGATATCACACAGCTGGTTGTAGCCGCCGTTCTTCTCCACTGCTGCAACCTCTGGAGCCATCCTGAGTCAATGAAAAGAAGAAGAATTCAGATTTAAAAAAGAGAAAGGGTTTCCTGGATCAAAAACAAAATTTATGTTAGTACGAAAATATTCTGGTATTCTTTGTTTGGCCACCACATATTGTGCATGTGGATGTAAGGGGTCAGAGACACTGAGGTTTCAGACTCTCTCAGAACATTCAGCTGGTGTTGGAATGTGAACTTAGACCCTTGGGGTTAGACCTTTAAGTGTTGAAGTGTCTCACTTGAAAGTAATTTTGTTGTAGATACAAACAGATAAGGAACAAGATGTCTGAGGATTGAGTCGGCAAAATTCTTTCTTCTCCTTTCAGCTTGTCCCTTTTTCAGGGGTTGCCACAGCGAGTCAACCTTTTCCATTTCCCTGTTCTCTGTATCTTCTACTCTGACTCCAACTACCTCCATGTCCTCCCTCACTGCATCCATCAATCTACTTGGTAGCTCCATCTCTAGGATCATTCTTCTATCAATGTATCCACTGTCCCTCCTGTGAACATGTCCCATCCATTTCATCTGTCTTCTCTAGCTTTTTCTCAAAAATCCTCCTGTCTGGGTTGTGAAATGTAGATTATAAAGCTGTATTTTATGATTCAGACGGTTTCTGCTGAGGGACTTTTTGGCTGAGTTTGTTAATGGAAGACTGACCTGACATACTCACCAGTAAGGTGTTCCAATGAAGGACTTTCTCTTGGCGATGGTGGCTGTTATTTTGGCTGCCACTCCAAAGTCGGCTGTAACCATGATTGACATGATGTGAATGTAATATAAGCCAAATCAAACCCAGCTTAGTTAATTTGACTATTAATAAAGTAACATAACTTACCCAACTTCACATCACCGTTGTCTGTCAATAGTATGTTTGCACCCTGGTGGAAGAGAAGACCAGTAAGAAATTCAAACAATTCAAAGAAAAAGATTATCTGAGATTTCAGTAAAAAAAATTCTTGAGGTTTGTAACAAAAGTGCAAATGATGTGTTAAGTCTTCTCTAGCACAGGGGTCTTAAACTTAAATAAGTTGAGGGCCACCACCCACACTACCTTTTTACGGAAGGGCCGCGTCAGCTTTCAGTGTTCAATACAAAGAAAAAAAAGTATTTAAAAAAAACCAGTTTGTAATACAATACTGAACCAGGAGGAGATTGTGGATCAGGGTTTTGAGAACTATAGGATGTGGAGAACAAATCTATAAAATATTATTATAAATTTAACTTTAACATCAAGTTGGGGGCCGCCAAATATCGTTCCATGGACTGCAAATGGCCCACGGGCCACGCGTTTGAGACCCCTGCTCTAGAACATCTGGTTTCAAACACCCTCTCATCTTATCTCATGCTTATCTGTAAATAAAAAATAATTAAAAAATAAAAAAAAAACAGGACAAGGCCACTCTTTCACGACGCTCTTTGTTAACTGTTGCTTGTATCTGGGCAACTACTTATTTTTTTGCTTGTCTAGTTTATTTATCTTTTTTATCTCTTTTTTATTTATCTTTAAACAACAAAAGGGTTGTTTACAAAATCGCCCCCTTTGCACGGGGCTATGTACATACATATAGTGCACTACATAGTGAATTAAAGTTACTATAAGGATCCTTTTTGGAAAATTAAAAGAATACACTATAAAATTATAATGCAGTGAAAAAAAAACAGGCCACTAAATATTGGACAAATGATAAATCTCTGGTGGTTTATAAACAAAAGTACCAAAAATGTGGTGAGTTTTCCCAGGAACATCTGGACTGGTCCAGACCTAAACTGTCTGGATCTCATTCTGAACCGTAACCCTACACCGTTACCACAGAGTTCTGAGGGTCCCGCTGACAATATTAATCTTGGCCGTGACTGACAGTGGCATCCTGCCGCGAGAGCAGAGGAAACAGGAAGCGCTTGCTTCGTTGAGCCCAGCAGAGATAATAGATTCAGCCCTGACCTTCTGTGATAACACACCAAAGGCTGAGGCTCCTGTCTGAGTGTGAGCCCCGAGTTTTTAGGGCTTCACCTCCGCCTCACCCATTGGTAAGTTACACCACTGGTCACATGATCCAGTGTACACACAGGCCTCACAGCTCAATCAGTACCACAGTGTTGTCATTTTATGATAGTGTTCAATGGTAAAGGATTGTATTTTTTTTCTAACGTTTTTCTAGCACTTAATAAATTTCAGTATTTGTCTGATATTTCGCCGGTAGAAAAAATTAATAAAAGAATCAGATGGAAAATATGATACCTTGATATCACGATGCATCTTCCCTTTGGTGTGCAAATATCCCAAACCCTAGGAATGAATTCAGAACAAATTTAATCAAATGCAAAAGCTGGAATTAAAAAAATAATCAACAAATCAACAAATTCACAAGAGATTCCACTGTCTGGTTATTAAGAAAGTTTTTTTTTTCACATATGTATAGCTAAAGTTATTATTCAATTCCCATACACATTAGGTATAGACAATTAACTGCTTATTGTACGGACAATGTTTGCCCCTAATGTCATGTGACAAATATAGGTCACAAGGTTCTTGAATCTTGGAAAATCAGACTGCAAGTAATATTTATTTCATTATAAACGTGATCTATGATTTCGATGATGATTATCTCCTGTAACAGCCTCTACATTGCACCTGTTGTCTAATTAGAAACAGTAGGACACGGTTTAACATAAAATATAAAATGTATAGCCTTTGATGAGTGGATGTACTGTAGTAGTGACCATCGCTTCAACTTCCTACAGCAGTTGGTTCGCTGCAGAGACACTGTCCATCCTGCTCTGTCCTTTTGTTTTCTACTGCATTACTCGCATGCTGGGGTACATTGATCTTGTAGATTGTCAAATAATGGCCAAACATGGCATTGTGAAGCACCCGCACTTGGACTGAAATACATATGATGTTGACCAGACCAATATCTCCTTAACACGGCCTTGAAGATAAAAAAAAAAACCCACAAGTTTGAACTGTTTTTGGAGCTAACAGCAACCAGAGAGAAACAAAGGTACAGTATGTGACATCCTGTACAAACACCTGGTTGTTGACAATATTTAAAATGACAAAATTGTACATGCAAAGCAGCAGTTATAATGTAGTGCAGTCTTCCCCAACCTTTTTTCTCCGGCCACAGACCGGTTAAATGTCTCGCACTATTTTCACAGACCGGTCGTTAAGTTGTGGCAGATAAATACCCCTTAATAAAATTACATTTTCTGGTGTTTTGAAATATTTTCCTACCTATAAAATCTTCCTACCGGAATTATCTGTGCAAGGATTTCTCAAGTGCACACAGCCTATAACTTTCTGCTACCAGACCGGTATAAAAAGTTAGAATCTTGCATCAATGACTCTGCGTCATTTTGAGTTTATTGTTGTTGTCTTCACTGAGAAAATATTTCCTAATCAAATATAGTTGCATTATTGATGATGGAATCCTAGCCATTCTATTGGTCAGTTCTTTTGTTGTTATGGGTGTGGATCAAGTGGAAGTAATAGACAGATGGGGACAAGAGGAAACATTATTTCTCAGCGGCCCGAGACCAATTCACTCTGGGACCGGTACCGTTCCTCGGCCCAGTGGTTGGGGACCACTGATGTAGAGTACATTAGAGTTCATAGTCATTTTTTTTTTCAATAGCAATTTTGAACAACAGCGATCTCACTTAGAAACCGCTAACCACATCTTGAAACTAATAATTACCTGTAAGGTTTCTCTGCAGACGTAGGCTATCTGTAGTTCTGACAGGGGTCCTGTAACTGAAACAGGCAAAAACATAATGGTCTCAGAATGTGGGAAACATTTTACTGCTTTTGCAATTCTTTTGAATGCAATTCTCACCATGGTAAATATCTTGCAGCGATCCACCACCGCAGTACTCCATACATATCCAAAGTTTCTCACGACTAAAAAAAAACAAAAAAACAAAAAAGGGATTTAAGTGCAGTACAGAGCCAATCCATTTGTGTCTGATGAATGTGTCTTGTTAAACATTTACTCAGGACACCTGGATTCTTTCAGCGTTAAATATTTACTTTATTCTGCAATAGAGTGGAGTTGGTAGCAACACTGACATCTGAAGCTAAAAATAAGATTGGTGCAACTGTGATGAAAGTCCATGAGTCACAACGTGCGGCAGTAGAAGGTGATGATACTGTAAACTGTCACAGAGTTTCACTCACAACTGTTTGCTCCTTTTTAAACCTGTTTACCTTTATGTGGAAATTATTTCAGGTCAGGAAATGAGAAACTAATGTGGTAGGCCTGTGATGATAACAAACTTTAATGTAGTATAAATTGTACAATTATTTACAGATAATATTGTCGACATCTTTGGGAACTTAGCCACCGATGGAATGAAAACATATATAATATGAAAGTAAACACTTTTATATACACTAAATTGTATTCCTCATTAGTATTTGAGTTGCGTTTCCCAAATTCAGATGGTACCTGAACGCCACTTTATATTGGTAGGCCACTCAACAGACCCTTAAGAAATGTATATATATTTAGAGACATACATACATACATAGATATATATAAATAAACATATGTATGTGTGTGTATATATGTATGTATGTATATGTGTGTATATATATATATATATATATATATATACATACATAT
>JAFBJS010015351.1:198568-222107 GCA_016785265.1 Paraplagusia blochii | reverse complement strand
CACACACACACACACACACACACACACACACACACACACACACACACACACAGAGATATATACACACACATATATACATATACACACACACACATATATTATTTATTTTATTTTTTTTCACAGGTTTTGAGGCACACCATTTCTGTTCAGAAATCTTCATAAAGAGTTCTGTTAACTTCAGACAAAGGCTCTCCATCCAAGGTGTAGTTGTCTGCCCACAACTGTGTCGGTTGGTTGTGGTGTAGGTGAATATGCAAAATTAGTTGTGGGCTTTTGTTGCTCACTGGCACGTCTGCATTACTGCACACTGTGCGACAGAAACAAACTTGAATGTGCATGGAAATTTTTCCGAGGGCGGCAAAATGATCCACTTCATTTTCATTTATTGTGCGGTCAATGGATTCATTGAGTATTGTTCCAGGTCTGCGGAGCTGCCTTGGATAAAATGTGTGGCTCCGTCTGATTCAATAAAAATCCTCCTCTATAATTATGGCATGCTGCCTGTTGTTCACTTGAGGAGGGCAGATTATTTGAGACATGCCTGCTGTGATAAGACACACGTCCCTCAGACCAATTGGAGAGATCTGAGGCTCACATTCCCAGTTAAATCTGCTGGAAGTCTGCAGCAGTGGTGGGTCCATACAGCCTTCTCCCACTTCCTCTCCTGCTCTACCCACCAACACACAAGTTCCGATTTATAAAAAAAAAAAGAAAGTCTTGGCTCTGTGGGGCCCAGTTGACTGGTTGAGTCATACGTTCACACAAAGGTGTGAGTAAGTCATTAAATACCATGTGTGAGTTTTAGGCAGTAGCTTGTAAAGAACTGTCTGACAATAACACAGAATGATAGAGAACATTCCTGGAGTGGAAGGACAGAGAGACAGAATTCAGAGTTGGCTCCTACCAGAGGTAGCTCCCAAAGTAGGCCACAATGTTGTGGTGCATGCATTCCTTCACCATGAAGATTTCCTGCTGGATGATGGAAAAGTCATCCCCTGGAAACAGAGGGAGCGAGAAGTCATACAGTGTCATAAAAAATATATATTTATATTGTTTTTTTTTTTCTGTAGAAGAAATTGTTGCATTTCAGACTAAATCTTTTTCCATCTTGGGGCCGAGACCTCACGAAAAAAGATAGTATAGATAACGATAAAGATATGAACTAGAAATTCATATTATGAGAAAATCGCAATAAGGAAATTTGATGAAACAAATTAAATAGAAAAAGGGCAAAATGCCACTAATTAATGTTTTAGAACATCTGTTTTTAGATTAAAAAAAGATAAAAACAAAATAAAACTTAAACCAATCTGCCAAAACATGTCAATTACATAGTTGGTAAAATGGATAAAGTAGATAATAATTATATACAGACAATAAGACAGGCAGACACATGTGATAATCAAAGTGATAATCAGACAAAGTGATAATCTCACCATAGTGATTATCTGATTATAAACAAATCCATTAAAGCACTGGTGTCAAACTCAGGCCCTCGGGTCAAATCTGGCCCGCAGTGTAATTATATCTGGCTCGGGTGATAAAAATCTAATGTATAAGAGTTGGCCCACCAGTATGTAGACCTTATTTACTGTCAGCATTTGTTACAGCACATGAATTTTGTGCTGTTAAGAAAGATTCACATTAAAATAGTATCTGGAAAGACTACAAAAGGACAGAAAAAAAATACAAATATCACTGAGTTGTGAATTATTTCTAATGTTATTTCTCATGTGTTGATAACATTCAACTTTGGCTGTTCCAGATTCAATGTCTCAAAAAGAAAAAAATATATATTTCATATCGGAAGAGAAGGGAAAACATGCACGTTTACAGTTAATTTCTCTTTATTTATATTAAGTTTGGCCCGTGATTTAATGCCAGTTTCTAATTCTGGCATAAAGTCTGACATTAAGTTTGACTTCCCATATTTCTGAATTTAATTCACATAGCAGTTCTAAAAAAGAACCACTAAATAACTTAAAAAACACAATTAACAATGGAAAAACCTGTAAATGCATGAGATAATGGACAGATAGTGAATACTGCTGAATATTTCTGCAGTGGTTCATATTACCCATGAACCACAATATGCATCACCATATGATTTTTCTAACATCTGAAAGAAAAAGGTGTTCAATCTACAAGTATTTGTATGGGGCTCCGGTTGGTGATAACCAGATCAGTTAAGTCAGAACAATAGGAAGTGAGACAAAAAAAAAAAAAAATGTAACAGCAGCTGCTGCCAATTCAACCGTGAGCAAACAACACAACTCTGGAAACGTTTAAGAGTGGGCTTCAAACCAGCACACTTCAGCCAGCTCTACTGCTCCGTCAACAGCCTGTCAACACAGGCAACTGTCCAGATGAACTTCAGGTCACCATGAAGGCCGCGAGGAGTAGAACAAAAAACAGAACGTTTTTTTAGTTTGTGTATTTCTTCTTGCTCAGCATATAAGAGCTCATTTACGAACAAAATAATTAGTAACCGAGGAACATGAAGGGGCTTCAAAATCAGGTGAAACTCCCATCAACCTCACCGCAGTTAATAAGTTGATAAGGTGATTGATGAAACTTCAAAGGAGTTCTGTGGGAATGTTATCTGAATGATACTGCAGCGGGTATTGCTGAGGTTCTACTAAAGTTCTTGCATGGAAATGACCAAAGTCAACTTTTTCTACAAAGCTAACATTTGAGTCACATCAAAAATGTGTGAGAACCACTTTGGTCTAGATCAGGGGTCTCCAACTAGTGGCCCCTGGGCCATTTACGGCCCGTGGAAAGAAATTTTGCGGCCCCCATCTCGATGTGAAAGTTGAATTTATAATATTTTATAGATTTTTTCTCCACATTTTATGGTAAATCCTATAGTTCTCCAAACCCTGATCCATAGTCTCCTTCTGGTTCAGTGTTGTATTACACTGAATCTATGGGAAACTGTTTTTTTTTATAACATTTTTCTTTTGTATTGAAAACTGAAAGCTGACACCACCCTTTGGTGAAATGATAGTGTGGGTGGTGGCCCTCAACTAATTTGAGTTTGAGGTCCCTGGTCTAGATGCTATTATATTTATGTATGTTACTGAAAAAAAGAGTTTCCTTTTCTATTACTTATTTCAACCGATTTTTTTTCTAAAATTGGAAGTCGCTTTGGATGTAATGCAATATTTAATTTTTATGAAACACTATTAGATGTGACTCCTGGTTATAGTTACTTAATGACACTGTTATTTTCTGATCCAGTTAAAGTGCAGTCGCTCTGATGCTCACACAGAGCCACTGACTCAACAGGCACAGAACTTCAAGCAACAATAATTTCAGTGACATAGTTGGTCAAAAAGCAACAAAAAGCTTCTCGGTGGAGCATTTGCCACTTCCTCTCAGACCAAGTGAGCAATTCCTCAGAGCACATGGTGATGCAAGTTTCACTTTGGTGTGGGGAAGATTGTAGACTTTGGGTGATAACGTAAGAACAGTAAGAAATTGACTGTGATGCCTGCAGACCAGTGAATCTCTCAGGATGTCTAGGTGGAAGAAGATTTTTCAAAAGATTTTCCTTTTTTTCCTATTTTTTATTAACTGATTTTAAAAAATATTCAATTTCACAGTGGGTCAAAATTAAGAACTGGCCTCAAGTTACGGGTCAGACTAGTATTTATTAAAAAATAAACATAAAATAAACATAAAACAAACCCAAAATTAGTTACTGGACAAAGTAGGTTTCTTGAAGACGGTTCACCTCTCATCCAAGAGGCTTCTTCAGTTCTGACCGACTACAGGGGAGTCCAGGTATTTAACCTCTGAAAGGGGGATTGTTGTAGAACAAAAGGCTATAAGAGGGAGTTTATAGCTGTACTTCTGTACTTTTCACAGAAGGGAGATTCTGTGAATTAGTGCAGGTTGTTTCATAATTGGTTTCACAATTACTAGTTATAAGAAAAAAATGTGCATGCAAGATCACTTGACATCTGTAGATGCCATCAGTGGAAGAAATCAGAGTGGAAATTTCAAATGAAAGTCAAATGTGCAAAGGAATCAGAATTCAGGCCAGGTGTGAATGGAGGTGTGCTCTCAAAGTAACTCATTTTGGAATGAATTACCTGGATGACTGAGAATCTACGTAGACAACATAAAATAAAATGATTATTTCCACTTCTCCAGGTATTTCATGCAGTGGCAGTCCTCGGGTCTCTTGGGGCTCCTTGTAAGATATCGCTGGGGCCTCACCTTATCAGTGCCCAAAAGCAAAAATAAATAAAGATTTTGCTCTGGCCACAGTCTTCCTAGTGGCTTTACTAGTGGCAGTATTTGCCTTTACCTGTATCCTTTCCAGAACCAATTAATGTTTTTAACAACACAAAAACCAAAATGGCTTTATACTGGTGGGCCAAGTCTAGTACATATTTGATATAATCTCCCGGGCCAAATAAAATTACACTGTGGGCCAGATTTGGCCCCTGGGCCTGAGTTTGACACCTGTGCTGTAAACAATACACTGCAGATCTACATAACATCGCACTTCAGCGTCATCTTTTTTCGTGTTGGCTGCAGACAGCAGACATGCCAGGCCATAATTATCATATATCACAATTCAGAAATCAATAAAACTAAATTATACAGGGATCATACTGATTGCACTTTTCTGAGAAATGAGGCATTCAAAGGTACTAAGTAAGTCACACGTATGTAGCTAGAGGGAAAATAGTCAAAAAATGTCTGCTGACATCTCTGTGTTCTATTTGTCTGTCCCTGAAGGGCTGTTAAGCCTAGCAGCTAACAAGTCAGTAGGCTGTGTCCATAAACTGGTGGTCAACGTGCTGACCTGTGGTTCACATGGTCTCACAGTGACCTGACTGGATCACACAAAAAGCCAGAGGGCGTTTTTACCACTCCTTTCTGTCTCTATCTGTTTCCCTACATACCATCGTCATAGCTCCTGGTTAAACCTGTTTGATTCCCTGGTCCACCCACAGCTGTTTACCTCCAGCACAGAGAGGAGTGACTGGTAGAAGCCAGAGTAAAGAAAAAGAAAAATCCTGCTTCAACAAGGTGGCGCAGGCTTCAACTGCACAGAAGTGTAAGCAGGTCAAATATAAACAGAACCACCTTTATCTCAGGACTCGCTGATATTTTCTCTCCTTGTTTTCTTCCTCACTTTTTCGCTTGCATTAAACACTGATAAAAAAAAATATGGTACCAGAATCCTTTTTTCAGATGATAGGGGTGATTGAGGAGTTTTAGTGTTATTTTATTTTGGCTAGGCGTGTGACAGATGAGCAGTCAGGTTATTGTTTAACAAAAATAAAAGTAAATATTGCTCAGGGAATATAATTTAACCTGACATCTGGTACTTTTCACAGAAGGGAGATTCTGTGAATTAGTGCAGGTTGTTTCATAATTGGTTTCACAATTACTAGTTTTTTAAAAAAAAATGTGCATGCAAGATCACTTGACATCTGTAGATGCCATCAGTGGAAGAAAATCAGAATGGAAATTTCAAATGAAAGTCAAATGTGCAAAGGAATCAGAATTCAGGCCAGGAATTCCAGTGGGTTCCAATCATTTTTGCAACAACTGTTATTTTTGAGAATATTTGTCCTTTGCTTTAATTGTTGACATGACAAATAAAAAATAAATATGCAATTAAACAAGGTTTGGATTGCACCTCAAAAAAATATGTGTGTTCACTATTCACATTACTTATATCCCTTTAGCTCAGGGGCCTCAAACTCGCCACCACCCAAACTATCATTTCATCGAAGGGCCGCAGGGTTCTGAGAACTATAGGATTTACCATAAAATGTGGAGAACAAATCTATAAAATATTATTAGAAATTCAACTTTCACATACATGTGGTGGCCGCAAAATACCATTCCACGGGCTGCAAATGGCCAACGGGCCACGAGTTTGAGACCCCTGCTTTAGCCAATGCTGGGCCTGATGCCAATGGTGTGTCGATGAATGAATAAGAAGAAGTGAATCTGTTTTTTTTCTCAGGTCTGTAATCGCCTGAGCTCCGTCTGCTGGCTCTTCCTAATCCCTCTAATCTGTATTATGCTATCTGTATCACCAGGACAGTGATGGCACAGTACAAACACAATGCAATGACCTGTTACATGAATATCACACTGGCCTGTTCAGGTCAAATATTTTAACAAGTGAAACATTACACAAACAATACAGGACGTTTGTTTGCTGCCGTTATTAGGACTAATGCAAAGTGACTTATTTAAAATTGTGCTTTGTGTGTTTCACACACACAAAAAAAGGTTTCTCTTCAGTATGAAACCGATACAAAACAAGAAAAACGCTCTTACCTGGTTCCAACTTGATGATCTTCACTGCAGCCAGCTCTCCAGTCTGTATGTTTCGAGCCTGAAAGCCACGACAGTACAAAATAAAACCTCTGTATTTACTTTATATATTTATTTGTATAGCTATTTACACATACACAAATATATATTATATATATATACATATATATACACACAAAGTATATATACTGTATATATATATACACACATATATATTAGGGCTGGGTATTGATTCAATTTTTCTCTCGATTCAATTCGATTCACGATTCGCTTTGGTTTTCGATTCAGTTTTTGTCATATCAATTATAGTTCGGTACCAAAGTTATTCTCAGAAGAATCAAAGTTAAAATTGAAACTTAATCCATTTGCTAATAAAAATTTTCTTTTTTTACATTTATTTCCATCAGAAATTTACTCAAGGCAGTCATATTAATCCATCATACATTTTTTATTTAACATGACTTGACCCAAAATTACAAGGTGGACTTTAGTTTAAGATTCAGATTTTAGTGCCATGTTGTTTTTACATTTGTTTACGTGGTTACCACGTAAATATGTAATCACCTGTGGTGCATGAACTCATGTAAAGTTGTTGGGAAAAGAAGGAAAAAATAAAATAAAATCGATTTTTGGATTTATGAATCAATATCGTCCTATTAACAAAAAAAAATCGATTAAAATCGATTAATCGTTTTTTTTTAACCCAGCCCTAATATATATATATATATATATATACACACACACATACACATACACACAGTGTATATATATACACATATATACACTACATATATATATATATATATATATACATATATACACACAGTACACTGTCTGTATATGTACATATTCATTTATGTATATATAGATGATATAGACAGAGAAATAGTGAGATGGACAGATAGAGAGACAGACAGAAATAGACAGGTAGATAAAAAGAAATTATAATACTGTGTCACTATTATCACCAAAACAATTTAGTTGTTGACGTCAGAACTTACTAAAAGTAAAACTAATACAAGTGTTTTATTTATAAGTAGAAAGACTTTCATTCATTCATTTGTGTTTCCGTGTTCTTTGGTGACTACTGTAGGAACTGCAGTAAAAACAGTAAAGAATGTCTGCTTCTCTTCTCTCAGACAAATTCTTGTATAATGTGTCAGGGACTGGTTTCTCAACTTTACAGACTATGTAGATAAAAGTCAAACTCTGGTCGTCTCAAACCTACAGTCCCCCGCAGACAGAGGCCTTAGGTTGGAGGTTAGGTTGTTGGCCACATGCTTTAAAAAATCTTAGCAGTCCAATGACCAGTTTCACAATGTAGAAAAATATATTAAGATACCAGGCCAACAGTGTCAGTGCACTGACATACATCCATAAGACGAGTTCATCTACACTTCTCTCCAAATAGGCTACAACCACTGAAAATCCAGGTCAAGACGGGATACGCACTAATCCATGGGACTGAGAAGATGCGACAAGAAGCTAAATCAACCATCAACCATAAAACCCTCCTCCCTGACTGTCTTTCAACACTGACAGAGCTTCGGTAAATCACTCCAGTCGTCAGTGACCAACACTGACATTACACTTTTCAGCCTGGACCACCTGTGTATACCAACACATGATCCACAGAGTTGTTCCTGTTCCTGTTCTGTCTGTGCTTAAGCAATGACACGACTCTGTCTTACAAACTGAGTCTAGTTTCCTGAATTGACTTGAGACAACCTAGGTAACAGGAAGTTTAAAAAAAAAAAACGTAACATCACGAAGCATAGTTGACTGAAGAAGAAGTAGTCAGGTATGTGACAGCAGAGCTCTGACACATCAATCAACATGTGGAAAAGCAGGTCTTTACAGTGATGTGCTGTAACTATGTTTAAGACAAGACCAGAGAAACTTCAGAACAAAACATGTATTAAATATCTAATACTAAATATAGTATAATAAACTAACTATAAGAAACAATACTGCTGCTGAATATGAAAGGTTTGGAGCAATTTGCTCCATGGAAACATAATCTCTACGTCAGCGTTGAAGAGACAGACAGGGGTCTGGACCTTGTTATACTAACTATACTATACTAACTGTAAGTAACAACACTGCTGCTGAATATGAAAGGTTTGGAGCAATTTGCTCCATGGAAACATTATCTCTACGTCAGCGTTGAAGAGACAGACAGGGGTCTGGACCTTGTTATACTAACTATACTATACTATACTAACTATAAGTGACAATACTGCTGCTGAGTATGAAAGGTTTGGAGCAATTTGCTCCATGGAACATTATTTCTATGTCAGCACTGAAGTGACAGACAGGAGTCTAGACCTTGTTATACTAACTATACTATACTTTACTAACTATAAGTAACAATACTGCTGCTGAGTATGAAAGGTTTGGAGCAATTTGCTCCATGGAACATTATTTCAAGGTCAGCATTGAAGTGACAGACAGGAGTCTAGACCTTGTTATACTTACTATACTATACTATACTATACCATATTTAACAATACTGCTGCTGAGTATGAAAGCTTTTGGAGCAATTTGCTCCATGGAAACATTATCTCTACGTCAGCGTTGAAGAGACAGACAGGGGTCTAGACCTTGTTATACTATACTATACTAACTATAAGTAACACTATTGCTGCTGAGTATGAAAGCTTTTGAAGCAATTTGTTCCATGGAAACATTATTTCTACGTCAGTGTTGAAGTGACAGACAGGGGTCTAGACCTTGTTTTACTAATTATACTATACTATACTATACCAACTATAAGTAACAATATTGCTGTTGAGTATGAAAGGTTTTGGAGCAATTTGTTCCATGGAAACATTATTTCTACGTCAGTGTTGAAGTGACAGACAGGGGTCTAGACCTTGTTTTACTAATTATACTATACTATACCAACTATAAGTAACAATATTGCTGCTGAGTATGAAAGGTTTTGGAGCAATTTGCTCCATGGAAACATTATTTCTATGTCATCATTGAAGTGACAGACAGGGGTTTAGACCTTGTTATACTATACTATACTAACTATAAGTAACAATACTGCTGCTGAGTATGTAAGTTTTGGAGCTATTTGCTCCATGGAAACATTATTTCTACGTCAGCATTGAAGTGACTGACAGGGGTTTAGACCTTGTTATATTAACTATACTTTATTATACTAACTATAAGTGACAATACTGCTGCTAAGGACAGACAGGGGTCTAGACCTTGTTTTACTAATTATACTATACTATACCAACTATAAGTAACAATATTGCTGCTGAGTATGAAAGGTTTTGGAGCAATTTGTTCCATGGAAACATTATTTCTACGTCAGTGTTGAAGTGACAGACAGGGGTCTAGACCTTGTTTTACTAATTATACTATACTATACCAACTATAAGTAACAATATTGCTGCTGAGTATGAAAGGTTTTGGAGCAATTTGCTCCATGGAAACATTATCTCTACGTCAGTGTTGAAGAGACAGACAGGGGTCTGGACCTTGTTGACCTTGTTATACTATACTATACTTACTATAAGTAACAATACTGCTGCTGAGTATGTAAGTTTTGGAGCTATTTGCTCCATGTAAACATTATTTCTACGTCAGCATTGAAGTGACTGACAGGGGTTTAGACCTTGTTATACTATACTATACTAACTATAAGTAACAATATTGCTGCTGAGTATGAAAGGTTTTCGAGCAATTTGCTCCATGGAAACATTATTTCTATGTCAGCACTGAAGTGACAGACAGGGGTTTAGACCTTGTTATACTATACTATACTAACTATAAGTAACAATACTGCTGCTGAGTATGTAAGTTTTGGAGCTATTTGCTCCATGGAAACATTATTTCTACGTCAGCATTGAAGTGACTGACAGGGGTTTAGACCTTGCTATACTATACTATACTATACTATACTAACTATAAGTAACAATATTGCTGCTGAGTATGAAAGGTTTTGGAGCAATTTGCTCCATGGAAAAATTATTTCTATGTCAGCACTGAAGTGACAGACAGGGGTTTAGACCTTGTTATACTATATTATACTAACTATAAGTAACAATACTGCTGCTGAGTATGTAAGTTTTGGAGCTATTTGCTCCATGGAAACATTATTTCTACGTCAGCATTGAAGTGACAGACAGGGGTTTAGGCCTTGTTATATTAACTATACTTTATTATACTAACTATAAGTGACAATACTGCTGCTAAGTATGAAAGCTTGACGCAATTTGCTCCATGGAAACATTATTTGTACGTCAGCGTTGAAGTGACTGACAGAGGTTAAGACTTTGTTTAGCCACTCCCTCCTCCAACTCATGTTGACACATCTAAAAGTAGTTCCTAACAAATTGCAAATCAATTTAAGGAAAAATATAGTTTACAAATAATCTTTGCGAAAATAAATGTACTTTGTTTGTAACAACTCAGCAGCCACACATTAAGAACTTTACATCGGGGGTCTCAAACTTGAGGCCCGTGGAGTAATATTTTGTGGCCCCCACCTCAAAGGTTGAATGTTAGCGGGGCACACAAGATTCTACTGCAAGTCAATGCTAAAAAAATGGTTTTGTTGGATGCACTCAGTGGTAGATGCTGCTGTGGATGAATGTGAGTATTACAAGACTGGTCTGAGGTGTCGTATTACCATGGAAAACAATTTTTTTTATTTCATTTTCTTTCTTCTGTTTTGAACATTAATTGCTTATGCGACCCTTTGGTAAAATGACACTTTAGATAAAAAGAAAAAACTAGTGATCATGAGTTTGAAACTCAAAAACAACACTTGGTCTTGCAGTTAGGACTATTGATTAGGACCATGGAGTTACAAAGTCAAGCCTACAGTTTCATTTTACGATGCAGTCTCTGCCAACAACATTGAACAAAAGCCTCAGTATTGATTTGCAGTTGGCAGGAAAGCTAAACCGATCACAAAGACCAGAGGAAATTAGATTTTCTCTATTTTTGTTTTGCTTACATTCTGTATGTCTTTGCCTAAAACCCATTTATTTTACAATCCCCTGATGCTGCTCAGTAGTAATCAGCCATACTATGAAATAGAGACCTGTTCACTGAAAGACCTACATTGTTATTGATATATTTCAAGACATAATCCATTTATTTATGTTGAAGGGGAGAAACTAAAACATGAATAACAATGACTCTGACAAAAATAAACTGAATAGTATAAAAAAAAATCAACTACAGAAAATAAATTCCACCACAGTGAGACGCAGGGGTATGACACTATCATAAAGACGAATGACTCTTTATCACCAGTAATAACAAAGAGCAGAAACACAGGACTCTCAAATTAGGATAATCAGATATCATAATTCATCCACAGCCAGGAATGATGTACGCATTTAAATTAAACTGTGACCAAAACCAGACTTTTCCCAGTGTGCAATGCTTCCTCTGTCAACGTGCTGCAGTACACGCCCATGGTGAAGCGCATGTTTAGACAGGGGTTTGATCATATTTCAGCGAGCTGCAGCTCTTTGCTCGGCCTGCTGCAGCTCTGCCAGAATACCAGGCACAGCATTCCACCGATGGCCTGTCTGGGGGTGGGGTGGGTTGGGGTGTGGGGGGTCGGACAGCAGGCTGCCCCTGCTATCACACTATAGGGTCAGCGCGGTCATCTGTTTGTCTGCGGCAGATGGACAAACAGGCAAAGTTGCGAGTTTAAACACACCTAACCGCAGCTGACACTGTGTCAAAGTCTGGATTAAGTTTCTCTGCGTATTTTATACTCGTGCAACTGCAGGATGTGTGGAGACCACCGCCTCTCCAACACATACCAATGATGGACTCCCGGAAAGAAAAACAAAAAAGAAACTAGATAATCTCTTTCCAAACATCCAGCATTAGCACTGGACTGAAGAGAGTAATTTGACATTCAAGTAGTGATTTGCTAACTCACTAACACAGTTAAAAGCTGTTATTACCAAAGTAGGCCAAAGGTTTTAGGAAAGTCAAGCAGGTTAAACTACAGCGGCACTCCAGGAATATGTCATGTAATGTCCTACATCGATTCTGAGCTTAACATGGGCCTATCAGAGCATTTGTGATCCTAAATATGTCCAAACTGGTTATAATTAGCCACACACTCATAGAATCATGTGGATAAGAATGTATTGCATAATGCTATTTTAAATGCAAACATTTAATATTCTAACAAGACCAGTGTTCCCCAACCATTTTTGCGCCATGGACCGGTTAAATGTCTTGTACTATTTTCATGGACCGGTCGTTTAGTTGTGTCAGATAAATATCCCTTAATAAAATACAATTTCCAGTGTTCTGAAATATTTTCCTACCTATAAAATCTTCCTACCCAAATTAACTGTGCATGGGCACAGCAAGGATTTCTCAAGTGCACAGAGCCTATAACTTTCTGCTACCAGACTGGTATACAGGGTTATAATATTGAATCAATGGCTCTGCCTCATTTTGAGTTTATTGTTCTTGTCTTCATTGAGAAAATATATTAGTAATAGCCAGATGGGACCAAATGGAAACATTATTTCTCTGCGGCCCGGCACCAATTCACCTGTACTGGTCCCTGACCCAGTCATTGGGGATCACTGCTTTAAATAATAGGAGATTAATAGAGAACTATTGTCAATGAAAGCACCTTCTATTGTATTTAACGGTCCTGTAATTCTTTCACAGAACCTGGAATTAACTTTATATCACGCTTCTTTTTGTTGTTTGTCAGCATGGCAGAAAATCACGACAAACACGACAAAAATCTGCGCTGTGTAAAATCAATCTGTAAAAACACCAGTTCTTAGTGCCAATAATATCTCAGCTTACATGCTTAAACTGGCCAAGATTATGCTGTTACTATCAAGTATGTTGGCCACATGTTATCACACAAGGTTCTGACATTAATTAAAACCACAGGGCTGATAAGTCATGTGATTGTAAACCAAATTATCTGCCGTTCTAATGAAGGCCTGAGGGAAGCAGCCCCTCCGCCCTCCATGCTCCATTTCACCGTACCTTGTACACGTCTCCATATGTTCCACTTCCCACCCTCTGAATGAGCTCAAAGTCATGTTGAGGGTTCCTTCTCTGGATTTCACCACTGGGCCGGGGAAAGATATCCATGATGGTGTTATCCAAGTGAGCCTTTACATTTACTTGGCTCTATCTAATCTGATGCTGGTTTAATGAGGCAAAGATCCCGAAGAGATGTTGAAAATGTTTACTCAGACGGTTCTTCTCCGCACTCCATTTCCTGAAAAAAAAAAAAAAAAACACTAGGAAGTCATTAGGATGGAGCTAAAATGAGCTTTTAATTTGTTCTTTGGTCCAGAAAATGCCAGGAAATGAACAGTGTTCACTGAATCTCAGTGATCATAGATAAATGAATTTTGTCTAAAATACATGGTGTTGATCTTGTTTTCAGTGGTTCAGTGGTTTTTAAAGATCTTATTTACAAGACAAGGCTGCAAGATCAAAAACTAGTGAAAGTTATTTACAAACTAATAGAATTATACATTTGCTGCATCTGTTCCTGAAGATTCAACGGTAATCGTGGAAACCTCTGCCTCTGTGACCCAACAGACGAATGAATGACTGAATGTATGTATCCTGTATCAGTGGTTCTTAACTGGTGGCTTCCCACCCAAAAGTGGGTCCCGATCCCGTTCTGAATGGGTCATGAACAGCTGGTCAAAAATCAAACTGAATCAGCTGTTGAGCATGTGTTTTGCTTTTGGAAAATCTCTTATTTTGAAAGGTAAACTATGCTGAAAAAAAAAAGCACACACATATATTTATATATATATATACATATAAAACGTAATACATATACAATATATATTATACATATAAATCAATATATAATATTAGAGTTTGGCCCATGACTTCATGCCGGTTTTTAATTGTGGCCCACAGTGAAAGTTAGGTTGACACCCCTGGCCTAGAGGATAATGTAGATTATTTATGATACAAAAACATGACATGTTTAACTCAGATAGTACTAATAATATTGATAATGAATTATTAATAATTGATCACTCAAATGATTGACTGCATTATTTATGTTGTAAAAGTTTTCCGACTACTTATAAATAGTGTAGAATTTTTTCTTTTCCATTGTGGTTCATCTTTCGGTTTTCTTGTTTTTCTATGACTGTAAACTGTAAACTGCACAGTTGGGTTGGGAAACAAAACAATACAGAGATATTAGTCTAAAACATAGCCATTATTTTGACCTGCAAGAGATTCTCTTTAGGAGAGACAAGGATGGACAGGATCAGGAATGAGGTAATCAGGACAGCACAACATAGACAGGAAAGAGTGGCTAGATTGAGATGGTTTGGACATGTGCAGAGGAGGGACAGTGAATATGTTGGTAGAAGAATGATCCTAGAGATGGAGCTACCAGGTAGGAGACAAAGAGGAGATTGATGGATGCAGTGTGGGAGGACATGGAGGTCGTTGGAGTCAGAGTAGAAGATACAGAAGACGGGGGAGATGGAAATTGTTTACTCGCTGTGGCAACCCCTGAGAAAAGGGACAAGCTGAAAGGAAAAGAAGAAGTATAATTTGACCGGGCCGCATTATAACGCCAAACGGGCCGTATCCGGCCCCCGGGCCTTAGTTTGCCCAAGTCTGGTCTAGAAAAATGTCTAGACTGATAATGAAATAAACCAGAAAAACCTGTTACAGGATCCATTTGTCAGATAATGATGGTTGGTTTATACTTATACTCTGGATGAGGCTGAGTGGGAGCTTTAGCCTCCACTCCGCTAATAATGCTTAGCAGCTAACGTAACTTAGCTTGGCCGCTGCTCAGAATTACTCACCTTTAACCACGTAAATACAGCGGTGAACAACTTCTTTCATTTCAAATCCTCGTCTTGGTTTTAATTAAACTCCGGTGTCGATGATTTGTTCCAGAAAAGACCACCCGAGATCTGTTTTCCCCCTTTGTTATCGAGGAAACTGCAGTAAACTCCAGCTCCTTCACTGCAACGTTACAGTTCCCACCGCAGCGACAGCGACAGCGTCTTCAACTTTCCACCGTTGGCATGTTGTCCTTCTCCGGGCTGACAGGGTTTTTAAGAAAGCTCCCAGATTAACGGTGGAATTGTTGAACCCATATGTTGAAAAATAACTCAAGTTAAACTTTCTTCAAATGTTAAATCAATAAAAAAAACATGAGTAAGAAAAGCAACAGTTCATCTGACGCTAATCTCCACACAGTCACTCTAGTCTAGTAGACCCTGCTGTTGCCTTCAGGGACGACTTGGGAAAATACAAATTCTTCAAATTCTTTACAAATCAAACTGCCTATTCTAGCGCAATAGTAAACAAACAAAAAAGGAATAATGGGAACATTTGGGCTAATTTGTCTAAAATCCACAATAAAAAAACTAATTGTGGACAAAATCCACAAAACATGTTGATGTTTATTTCTTTTTTCACACAAACAAACATTGATTTAGTTAATGATTGTGTTGTTGGAAGAAGTTTAATATTTGTTTAACATTTCTAGACAACACAGTATTGACATGTTTTTATTGTTAACGGTAGTTAATAGTGTCAGTGTTGACAAAAACCTAAGTGTAAATCCATCATATTACACAAAATATTTCACAAAAATGTTAGAAATATGAGGACTTTTAGGTACTTTGCTCCAGTAGTTCTAGTACTAGTCTCACTCTGGGACCCATGTTTTCCTGTGGTCATTAAGTTGCGACCCACTCTCATAGAGTTCAAACCAAGCAAATTAATTTTCTAAAAAAAGAATCTTTAAAAATTCACTTCTTTAAACATACTCATTTCATTCAGCAATGTGTCTTTCAAAATAAGAGATTTTCTGAAATAAAACACATGCTCAACAGTTCCAATTCACATTATTTGGAAGATGTTGTGACCCATTCAGAACAGGCACGTGACCCACTTTCGGGTCGGATCCAACAGTTGAGAACTACTGCTTTAATCAACATCATTACATATCAAAACATCAAAATATAGAAATTATTTATGTGTATATAAGACTACATATAATTCACTGTACCTAATTTTATGAGCCATTTGCTTACTATATATTTAATCGATCATCATTTGGAAAAAATAATTGTTCCACACAGTGACCTAGAAAGTTCCTCATTGGGCCATGACCCACTTTAAGATCATTAGGAGAAATTAAGGATTTACTCCAGCTCCCCTCTGGCATATATGTGGTGGGTCTATATGTGGGTTATGTGGAAACGAACGCTTAATCAAATTATATAAATTGCTATAAAGTTTTAGAATTCATTTTCACGTTCATCATTATAGGCCTTAGAGGGCTTCAACCTCGGGAAATATAATACATTTTTAACGACAGCACGTGAACGTAGCATGGTTCCAAATCTCTGTTTGACAGGCGTCATCTGCCGGATAATTCTGGAGGCGCATGTTTACTTAAACTAAAGAAAATAAATATTAAATGTTTGCAGCAGCAGGGAATATCTTTCCACCCATTATATAAAATGTTACAATACATAAGGTTGTAACGTTTTATTGGTTCACAGCATTTATTCTACCCCTTTGTTACAAAGTAATGTGAAATTGAAGCAGAAAAACAGACGACATTGTCCTCTGGCGGCACTCACGAGTACTGCATCGTAGCGGGTATGAAAAGGCTCCATCATCCTGCGATAACAGCAGAAGCAGTAGCATCGTTTGGTTGGAGATACTGGAGCATCCTCCCAAACACCCATGACCAGAGGCTGTTCTGTTGCACACTAACGACTGAACAGCGGGATTTTTAAAGGCAGGGAGACATGTCCAAACACCGCAAGGACAGAGACAGCTGGGGTGAGTGTACGTACACCATTTGTTTTTTATTCTATTTGCCTTGACGCGAATACGAGGCGAGGTTGAAGGCAACACATTCAGTAACATGTTTATTCCACTCCCGCAGCTAAATGCTGGTTTTCGCCCCAAATCTGGCAACAGGGATCGAGAGGCGTTTAGCTCGTTTATATTTACCAACAAGGCTCGTTTTGAGCAGCGTATTTGTCAGTGAAGAACGATTGTCCAGTCGAGTATAAGACAGGACATATGTTTGATGTGTTTTCGTCGTTATAAGGACACAGGAAACGCGGAGTTTGGGCGGTGCAGGCTGGGAAAAAAGGCCCGGGAATAACCTTCTAATCACTGTTTATCACTGACATCCCCCCCATGATGCTCTTTGGTGCAAACATGGTATTATGTAATGTCGCATGAGTAAACAGATCCTCATCATCACCATCATCCTTATCATCTCCCCAATCACTGCTGCAACCACTGTGATCAGGAGGATCAGCTGCTGACTGACACGGACATCACTCCGGCCTGCAGGGATGGGAGAGGTCTCACTGCTGCTTCAAGGAGTGGACACTGGGTGACGGGTGGAGGCGACACAGGGAAGGAGGGGAAAGCTGTGGTTTACCTGAGCTGACCCACTTTTTGGTTGCCTGTCTTTGGTTGTTGTAAGAGAAGCGGGCTGGGCTCCAGGCCTCTGCAGAACCTTCTGTTATCAACCTCCACCTCTTCAGATCACCACTTACCAGGAGGACATTCTTTCAATTATGAAGAGTGGGGACAAAACTACTTCAGATGGTTGAGTCCCAAGTAGCCGTCTATTAACCTGGCAACCCCGGTGACGCTTTCCTTTTTTTTTTCCATAGCAACCAACTGCCACCATGTCAATAGTCCTGGTGCAGTCAATGAAAACTGTATGGAAGAAAGTTCTTTAGGTTGCCTTTTCAATGGACCTCCACTTTCAGGACTTTTACTTTCAATCCACATAGTTTTGACTGTGGAAAGTACATCTAGTCAATATAAACATCTGAAATTTTGTCCTGCTGTTTGAGAGGACAGCTGGTCTCCCGGGACAGCAATCTCCACAACTGACACCCAAATCACACCATCATCCTTATCTTGCTCCATACTGTCAGCCTTCCCGTGAGTGTGCCTCAATGGCAACCTGGCAACTGGTGGATTTGAACCTGGAGTCTTGTGGACCACTTCCAAGTCCACTTCTTTAACCGTCCCTGAGGGGAAGCAGTTTTTTAACATTAACCACAGGTAATGAACTTTCGCATTTAGCATCATTTTGCAAAAAACTGCATGTAAGTTGAGAAAATTATGTTATCAATAGAATTATAATTATTACAGTTTTATTATTCATTCATCAGCTGGTGGATTAGAACCTGAAGCCCTGCGGACCCATGTCTGCTTCCTTAACCACTAGGCCACCACTGCAGCTGTAGTATTACTAGTATAATAATAATAACAAAATACATTGTAAATATTTCACTCTTACCTGTTGCTGATCCAAAAATTGCTTTCATAGCATTGGCTTCTGTTGGGTCTGTTGGGTATCACATGGTTTAATTCAAAATCTTAAAATGTATTCTGAGTTAAATTATATTACTGTTAAAAAAAAAATTGGGCTCAACAAAAAAAGTGTTTTCCATGAAATGTCACACCTTTATTGATCAGCATGAGTTATAAAATGAGAAGAAAATATACTATATATAAGGTTAGGAATAATGACTTGTATTTTACATATTATATTTCCCTTTAAACTTTGCTTTTGTCCAAGAAAGCAAATACAGCATTGCAGTCTTGCCAGTTGGACACATTGTACCATGTGAACACTGGAGTGACACTATGTAGATATTGCACCAAAAACCAGAGATTTTCAGCTAGAAGTGTCGTTGACCACAATAGATGAACCTTTAAACAGCAGTGAATATGTAAGACATTTCCAAATGTATTTATTAAAAACACAGTTTCTGTCCCAGGACTGTCTATATGAGACGGTGGTGAGACTGGAAACATCCTCTGAGTCACTGCCTGGAAAGATCTGGAAAAAATAAACCACTTGCATCATATGATCTGACTGGATACCAGGGGAGATGGGCGGGATAACATGGTCCTTGGAATTCATTATTACTTGTTGGCAATGCTATTGATCTTGTTGGCGAACAGGAAGAGATAACTGTCCTGCAGCTGGATGTAATGGACCACTGTGGGTCTCTGCATGTGATTTATTGTCCATGAGAAGATCTGAACGCCTGCTCTTACTGTATATACTATAACATCAGCTGTACGTTCCTGCTGCTAACGGTACAGACCAGTGTTCTCCAACCTTTTTTGCACCATGGACCAGTTAAATGTCTCGTACTATTTTCACAGACTGGTCGTTAAGTTGTAGCAGATAAATACTCCTTAATAAAATGACATTTCTGATATTCTGAAATATTTTCCTACCTATAAAATCTTCCTACCTAGATTAGCTGTGCATGCGCACAACTAGGATTTCTCAAGTCCACACAGCCTATAATGTTCTCCTACCAGACTGGTATAAAAAGTTAGAATCTTGTATCAATGACTCTGCGTCATTTTGAGTTTATTGTTGTTGTCTTCACTGGAAAAATATTTCCTAATCAAATATAGTTGCATTATTGATGATGGAATCCTAGCCATTCTATTGGTCAGTTCTTTTGTTGATATGGGTATGGATCAAGTGGAAGTAATAGACAGATGGGGACAAAAGAAAACATTATTTCTCTGCGGAGCGGCACCAATTCACCCACGGACCGGTACCGGTCCCCGGCCCAGTGGTTGCGGACCAACTGGATAATGGAGGATTACTGCAGTTTCCTCCTCAACATTCCAGTTTAATGTGAATAAAGTGAAGACTTCTTGGTCAGAATAAACTAGTGTCTTTAGTCATGTATTACAGGATTTCCTTTAAATGAGATGGTCAGATGGTCAAGTTACTATCTGGGTTACATAACCCTCTTGAAGGAAGGAGAACTCTTGTCATTGTGACACAGCAAACGCACCATTGCACACAACCCAGTGTCTTCACAGCGAGTCAACATTTCCATCTCACCCTGTCTCTGTATCCTCAACTCTAACTCCAACTACATCCATGTCCTACATCACTGTTTCTATCAATCTCCTCTTTGTCTCCTAGAAGATTGGTAGTAGATCGTTCTCCTACCAATGTATCCACTGTCCCTCCTCGGAACATGTCCAAACCATCTCAATCTGTCTTCTCTAGCTTTTTCTCCAAACCTTCCTGTCTGTGTTGTCCCTCTAATCACCTCATTCCTGATCCTGTCCATCCTTGTCTCTCCTAAAGAGAATCTCAGCATCTTTAACTCCTCCACCTCCAGCTCTGTCTCCTGTCTTCTACCTATTTCCAGTGTCTCTGATGTTGTCTATTTTTCCTCTATCCCTCTTGACCACCAGGGTCCCTCAGTGACAAGAATGTCTACGACTGGAGCTCGGAGGAAGAGGAGCCAGATGGACGAGCCCAGCCCGTTCAGGTGCTACTGGTCAAAGATGACCACACCTTCGAGCTGGACGAGGCAGCGTTGAATCGCATCTTGATGTCAAAGGATGTCAGGGACCGGGAGGTAGTGGCCATATCTGTGGCCGGGGCTTTTCGCAAGGGCAAGTCCTTCTTGATGGACTTCATGCTGCGTTACATGTACAACCATGTAAGTATCTCGCTCTTGCTGTTATTAAACTGAGCCACCAGGGGCAGCACTGAGACTCAGTTTGTATAGGTTGATGCAAAAATGTTTTTGTCAATCATCTCCGCTTTAACATCCTCAGGCATCTGACAACTGGCTCGGAGAATCAGATGAGCCTTTGACTGGTTTCTCCTGGAGAGGAGGATCAGAAAGGGAAACAACCGGCATCCAGATTTGGAGCGAGGTCTTTCTGGTGGACAAACCAGACGGTACGAAGGTGAGTCACAACAACTACACAAGCTGAGATTTCAGTCAATTATGAGCTATTTTTGGCTAGAACATCATAATATTCCGTACTTCTTCTTCCTTTCCTTTATTTTTCGTTGTCCCTAACTTTTACTCTATCTCCAACAACCTCTGTGTCCTCCCTCACTGCATCCATCCATCTCCTCCCACTCAGGTTCGCCCAGAGTATAAGTATAAACCAACCATTATTACCTGACAAATGGATCCTGGAACATGTTTCTCTGGTTTATTTAATTATCAGTTTAGACATTTTCTAGACCAGACTAAGGCCCGGGGTCTGGATGCGGCCCGTTTGGTGTTATAATCCGGCCCAGCAAACTTGTTCCAATTATACTTCTTCTTTTTCTTTCGGTTTGTCACTTTTTTTCAGTAGTTGCCACAGCGAGAGAACATTTTCCATCTCCCCCTGTCCTCTGTATCTTCTACTCTGACTCCAACTACCTCCATGTCCTCCCTCACTGCATCCACCAATCTCCTCTTTGTCTCCTACCTCTGAACATGTCCAAACCATCTCAATCTGTCTTCTCTAGCTTTTTCTCCAAACCTTCCTGTCTGTGTTGTCCCTCTAATCACCTCATACCTGATCCTGTCCATCCTTGTCTCACCTAAAGAGAATCTCAGCATCTTTAACTCCTCCACCTCCAGCTCTGTCTTTTACCTATTCCTAGTGTCTCTAATCCATTCATGATGGCTGTTTATAATATTCTATTACTTTAACTTTTTGTAAGACATTGTTTGATGACATCACTGACCTAAGGCTTCATGTTTAGGCAGTAAACACACGGCCCACCTTGAAGTCTTCTTCACTCATTCATTTTGCGTTGACACAGGTCGCTGTGTTGCTAATGGACACTCAGGGCACGTTTGACAGTCAGTCCACGCTGAGGGACTCGGCCACTGTGTTTGCTCTCAGCACCATGATCAGCTCCATGCAGGTATGTGAAGAGTCAGGCCTTGAGCCTTCACTCCAGCTCTGCTTGAATATGAATGAATCTGTTTAAGGGGAACAGATGTCAGATCAGCTCTGTGTGAGGCTGATGTAGGCCCAGATGATCTGGACAACAGGTCTCTATGGGGATGGACCAAGCTGGTCAACAGACAAGTTGTACTGATGTCATAACTGAGGACAAGGGTTGAACAATAGCGCCCCCTTTGTAGATGATTGTGTCATCTGTCTACATTAAAACCTTTGGAGAATTGGCTTCATTTACATTTAGAAGGAACAACATGGGTGTCTCTTAGGAAAGGAAGGAAGGAAAGCAAACTCCTTGTCATTGTGACATTGTGATTCACTCCACTGCACACAACGAAATGTCACCTCTGTCTTTAACCAATCACCAAAGTGAACAGTGGTCAACTTTGAGCGCCCGGGGAGCTGTGAGTGGGGACGGTGCCATGCTCAGTGGACCTCAGTGGTAACTTGGCGGTAGGGAGATTCGAACCGGGGGCCTTGCAGACCCAGGTCCGCTTCCTTAACCATTAGGCCACCGACTGCCCTCAGGGAGCTCACCCCAGATTTTGGGAACCACTGGCAGGTGCAGCAGTCTCCACGACTGCCACCCAAATCACACTGCACCATACTGTGAGCCTTCCTGTGGGTGGTGAACCCACTGGAATGTGTGCGGGTTTTGGACCGTGCTATGGTTAGAGCTCAAGGGCAATGGCAGCTGTAGGACTCTTACCTGGATCCTTACTTAGCCAGGTGCCCTTTGTTAAACGCCAGGCCACCACCATATTCACAGTCACTATTCACTATTAACGTTTTAAGAAAATGAAATGATTATGTTGGATTTACCTCTGAAAGTTAAGGTTTTAGAAGAAGAAACACAAGTCAAGACTAAGGAGTTGTGAAATGTAAAAGCTAGTGTTCGCAGCATTAATCACTTAGTCATAATGTAACAGTTACAGTGACACCATTAGTGGTTCTCCAAGTCAGTGACTCGTCAAGTGTTGATCCACATGAGATCAGAACTGTTAGTTTTTCAGCTGAGATGATTCTCAAAAAATCAAAAAATAAATGTCCTAAAACATTTCATAGCACTCATTTTATATTTTGTAGCAGTGATTATTTTTGGAAATGTGTGAAATTAATTAATTAAATTTTTTTTTTTTTTCAGGTTTATAACATCTCACAGAATGTTCAAGAGGACGACCTTCAGCACTTACAGGTATTACCATCGGAAGAGATGTGGAAACACAACACACTGGAAGAGAGGAGAAGAATAGAGTGGAGTCAGGATGGAACAACTGGAGAAAAGAGTCAGGAGTGATCTGAGATAGAAGAGAGTCAGCTAAGGTGGAGGGACAGGTTTACAGGACAGTGGAAAGACCAGACATGACAGGAAGACTAGAGACACTAGGAATAGGTAGAAGACAGGAGACAGAGCTGGAGGTGGAGGAGTTAAAGATGCTGAGATTCTCTTTAGGAGAGA
>JAFBJS010015351.1:160669-198539 GCA_016785265.1 Paraplagusia blochii | reverse complement strand
ACAGTGGATACATTGGTAGAAGAATGATCCCAGAGATGGAGCTACCAGGTAGGAGACAAAGAGGAGATTGATGGATGCAGTGAGGGAGGACATGGAGGTTCTTAAGAGTTGAGGATATGAAGAAAAAATAAGATTCTGTTTCATCTTCCTTCACTTAAAGATAAAAAGTGTTGAAGAAAATCAAGCGCAGGTTCATTTCCCTCCCCAAAAATGGACTAAACCTGTCTAGGACCAGTATGAAAAGAAGAAGTGTACCCCTAAAAGGTCCTGCACCTCACTTTGGGTGTCATGGAAGTTGTGTCTCAGTGCAGCCTGTAAGAGAAAGTGACAAACTTCACACCTGGAGCTATAATGATCCTGTTAAAACTGTTTTTCTCTTCTGTTTATTTTAGCTCTTCACTGAATATGGCAGACTAGCCATGGAGGAGACGTTCCTGAAGCCATTTCAGGTACAGTCTGAAATTACAGATTTCCAACTGCGTAATCATTTATTGACCACTCACTACTAAGGGACGAAAAGAAGCTGCAATGTCTGAAAGTTCCTTCTCTTCTGATATATTTTTGTTTCAAGTCCATGATTTTCCTCGTTCGAGACTGGAGTTTCCCGTATGAGTTTCCCTACGGACAAGAAGGAGGCATGAAGTTCCTGGAAAAAAGACTGAAGGTCAGTCAACTTCATCAATGTCCTGATTTTGAATTATGTCTGAAACTCAACTGGTGTTTCATATTTGTGCACCAGATCTCAGAGAACCAGCATGAAGAGCTGCAGAACGTGAGGAAACACATTCACTCCTGCTTCACCAACATCTCCTGCTTCCTGATGCCACACCCGGGCCTCAAGGTGGCCACCAACCCACACTTTGACGGAAGAATTAAAGGTACAGACGGGCTCTGCTCCAAACACAAACATGACGTCTTTAACAGCCTTGGTGATAATTATTGACTTGATTCTCCTTCTAGAAATCGATGGTGAGTTCATCAACAACCTGAAGGTTCTGGTTCCTTGGCTGCTGAGTCCTTGCAACATTGACGTGAAAGAGATCAACGGCAGTAAAATCACCTGCAGAGGTCTGGTGGAGTACTTCAAGGTCAGCAAGAAGGAAACACCTGCCACACGTGAACTTGTAGCTTTTATAATCGGAATTTCAATGTCATGGAGAATATTAACATGGGATTTTAACACTAAAGCTGACAGATGGATAGATAGATGGATGGACGGATGGACAGATGGACGC
The DNA here is from genome assembly GCA_016785265.1 of Paraplagusia blochii. Classification (NCBI taxonomy): domain Eukaryota; kingdom Metazoa; phylum Chordata; class Actinopteri; order Pleuronectiformes; family Cynoglossidae; genus Paraplagusia; species Paraplagusia blochii. Next base: position 197,304 of record JAFBJS010015351.1, on the reverse strand, counting down.
ACGGACAGATGAACGGATGGATGGATGGACGGATAGATAGATAGATGGATGGATGGATGGATGGATGGATGGGTGGGTGGGTGGGTGGGTGGTTAGGTAGGTAGGTAGGTAGGTAGGTAGGTAGGTAGGTAGGTGGATGGATGGGTGGACGGATAGATAGATAGATAGATAGATAGATACATAGATACATAGATAGATAGATGTCGTGTGGATGGCGCTCCCTACTGTCCTGTCATTTATATAAGTTATAGTTGTATATAAGTTGTAGTTTATATAAGTTGTAAGCATGGGCAATCTGCATACAATGCCCTAATTATAAAATTGTGTATTCAATTTACCGCAATAGTGCCATCTAGTGACTTTTACTTTAGTATGCAGCCGTTTATCCCTCAGACATTTTTCAGGGCACACCTAATTTGGGGAAACCCTGGTGTTTACAAGAAAGAAATTGATTCTTAGATAATTTTGCTCTCAGGCCGCTGAGATATTATCGCCCATCACTATTGATGATAGATATGATGTCTGTTTATATGTGAAAATGTACAGCGTGAGTCTTTGCAACCCACAGATTATGCCATAGGAGGCGCTGTTTATCACGTTCTTCCTCTGGGATGACCATCTGTTATGGGACATTTTAGGATATATGCAAAGAGAATGGCTTTTTTTTAAGATATTTTTTACTGTTTTTTTTTTTTATTCTACAAAATCATGTTCTGTAGTTGTTGAAATTGGTACTAAAGTAGTGACTGACCTCCCTTTAATCATAAAGAAGTCTATGATTTACCTGATAATTCTGTCTTTACTTTCAGGCCTACATTAAAATTTACCAGGGCGAGGAGCTGCCACATCCAAAATCCATGTTGCAGGTACTTTATTTCAGTATTTTACTGGATTTAACCCTAAAGACAGAGTTCCAATCTCTGAGCCTAAAGATCCAACTAAATCTACCATGTCAATAATGTTTGATTTAGCTTTTCAGGATTTGTTAAAACAAATTTTTTACTCATTTGCTTTGTTTTCAGTATTTCTAGACTTTTGATTCAGTATATATGACTTGTCTATTTGTCCTAAATCAGAACTAGTTTTGATGTTTGCCTTTTTTCTGTAATTTTACTGTTAACTTCAGTGTCACACCTGCTACTAGGTCACGTTTGTCAAACTTAGGGGCAGGGGCCAAATCTGGTCCACAAAACAATTATATTTGGCCTGCTCTACTATTCAAAAGTTTGGGGTCACTGTATTTTTTAAAGAAAAACACAGTTTTTTCAATGAAGATAACTTCAAATTAATCAGAAATCCACTTTATCCATTGCCAGTGTGGTCAATGATATTCTAGCTGCAAATGTCAGATATTTGGTTTAATATTCCATAGTGTATAGAGACCCATGTCCAGCAACTATGTCTGAAATGTACTAATGGTACAATGTGTTTGTTCATTATGGCACAATGATAATGATTAGAAAACATATGTTCAGCTGACATGTCTAGAACATTCTTTGACAAAAGCAAAGTTTGAAGGAAAATAAGTATTTGTTCTAAAAAAAGTTTTTCTAAACTTGTCTGGACTAGATTTTCTACTTATCACAACTGGTGGTGGTAAACAGAAATTTAACACTAAATTGCCTGGCCACAATTGTGTTTTTTGTTGTTGTTGTTGTTGTTTGCTTGTGAAAAAGAATTAAGATAAAAAGTAATTTATTTTATTTTTGACCCTCTGTGAATCTGAGGTTGACACTGTTGTCCAGTGTGTCCAGTGTGTCCAGTCTATATGAAATGCACAAGACTTCAAAACTACATCTACAAACTCATCTTGATTCTGTTTTTTTTCCTATTTTCCTGTCAGGCTACAGCAGAGGCCAACAACCTGGCAGCTGTCGCATCTGCTAAAGATCTGTACAACAAGAAGATGGAGGAGGTCAGTGGGCATTGTCCTCAACTAAAGACCACGTGGTCCACTATGCTCCAGGACTCTTCTTCATCCATCTACTCTTTCCTGTCCCCAGGTCTGTGGCGGTGATCGACCCTTCCTGGCCCCCAATGAACTCCAAGCCCGACACGGCGTCATCAGGGAGGAGGCCCTGCAGGTGTTCAAGGGGGTGAAGAAGATGGGGGGCGAAGAATTCAGCCGTCGCTACCTGCAGCAGCTGGAGGGAGAGATCGACGAGGTCTTCGTCCAGTACATCAAGCACAATGACTCCAAGAACATTTTCCATGCGGCCCGCACGCCGGCCACGCTATTCGTGGTCATCTTTGTCATGTACGTGGCCGCGGGCATCACGGGCTTCGTGGGCGTGGACATCATCGCCAGCCTATGCAACATGATCCTGGGTCTGGCACTGATCACTCTCTGCACCTGGGCCTACATACGCTACAGTGGAGAGTACCGAGAACTGGGCGCCGTCATCGACCAGGTGGCCGGTGCTCTGTGGGACCAGGTAGGACACAGTGTCCCTCCGTCTGTGCTCATTTCAGAACCGTGTAACTCAAGGGTGTCAAACTGTTCCTCAAAAGGCAACTGTGGCTGTAGGTTTTGGTTCTAACCAATCCAGAGCACATCAACGGACCAATCAGCTGTCTGGAGATCAGTCATGTGTGCTGCTGGTTGGTTAAAACTTTGTGGATCCTGTTTGACACCTCACACCTGGTATAGTGAAGTCATAATTGAAAAATAATGCATCATTTCTACAGTGCAACACTGTGTTGCAATCTAAATTCAAACCCACAATGCATCAGTTACTTGTATAAAAGGGTTAGCAGCAAATCGGTAGCTGTTCATATAGAAATTTGTCTTGACATGTTCTCTTTCGGTCACTAGATGGCAGCAGTCGCTTTAGAAATTCTTGCAGAAAACACTTGGCATATTTGACTTCACTGCTGTGTCGAACTCATCTTTACCTGTGGTCACATTAAAAGTACAGTTGACTGTGAAGATCAGGGTGTTAAATCACTGGTCTGTGGACCAGTACCAGTCCCAGTCCATAAGTCATTTGGTAAAGGCCCAAAGTGGGTACTTAATTTTAAAATGACTAATTCACGAAGTTCAAAGAAAATCGTAGTATTATCCATTTACTTTTTTTATTTAAACATAATCTATATTTTAAATACTTGGTCATTTAGATTGAAACAGACTTAAAACGACTCTAAACAATATTTTGTAAATGCCCAATGTCCAGCTACCAGTCCATAGAACCGGGTGGTACCTGCTGACCAGTTCTTGACACAAAAATGGTTGGGAACACAAACTAATGTGTTACTGAAGTTGATGCTACAAATAGTGTTTATTGCTTCGTAACAAAACATTTGTAACTTTTTGAATTTCTCAGGTGAAGGAAGTTTGCTTCATGGACTTAACTAAATAATAATAATAATAAATGCTTAGTGGGCCACACAAATGACTTGGCATTTAGCCCCCGGGCCTCGAGTTCGACACAGTTATACCATCAGGGATATGCTAGTGCATGATGAACACCACCATGTTCCATTCCATGTATGCATTTAACGCTGACTCAATACGTTTGTCTGTCCCTGTAATGCTACCATAGGGGAGCACCAATGAGGTAAGAGACTTTTATTTCTTTGCGAAATATATTAAGGTTGTGCGGCAGTGGTGGCCTAGTGGTTAAGGAAGCAGACTTGGGTCCACAAGGCTTTAGGTTCTATTCCACCAGCTGTCAGGTTGCCACTGAGTTGCTCTGATCATAGCACCGTCTCCACCCACATAACTTCCAGTGGGCTCACCACTGACAGGAAGGCTCACAGTATGGTGCAGTGTGATTTGGGATGCAGTGGTGGAGACTGCTGCCTTTGAAACCCAATAACAGCTGAGAGGATGAAGATGAATGAATGATTCAGGTTTTGAAAGGTGCTCCAGTCGAATTATTGTATGATTTATTGAGTTTGTGTTTTTAATGAAGATTTTATTACCCACCAATTACAGTTAGAAATGAAACATCACCACTGAAGGGTCGCATCAGCTTTTAGTGTTCAATACAAAAGAAAAAAATTTATTAAAAAATCCCATAGAGTTTCCCTGTGTAATACAACAGTGAACCAGAAGGAGATCAGGGTTTTGAGAACTATAGGATTTACCATAAAATGTGGAGAACAAATCTATAAAATTATTATAAATTTAACTTTCACATCAAGGTCGGGGCCACAAAAAAATCGTTCCACTAGCCACAAATGGCCCACAATCCGCATGTTTGAGCCCCCTGACTTAGTTGATGTTTAATAATCTGACAAAATCAATTTAAGTTTCTGAAATTAAGATGTTCAAAATATTCACCTTCATCCTCTTAAGTGTTGCTGTGTTGCTGGAGCAGCAGTCTCCACGAGTGCCAACCAAATCACACTGTTCCATACTGTGATCCTTCCTGTGGGTGGTGATCTCACTGGACGTTATGTGGGTCAGGACAGTGTTTTGGTCAGAGCACCTCATTGGAAACCTGACAGCTGGTGGATTCAGACCCTGGTCTTAACTGCTGCTGTTCCAAGAAACTCCAAGGAACCATATTTGCGTAAAAGTAGCGCAATATTCGATCTTCTCCGCCGTGACACTTGGTGAGATCATCACAGTACAACGCCTTCAACTGCTGTTTCCTCTCTAACCTTCAGGCTCTCTACAAGCTGTACAATGTAGCAGCCAATCACAGGCACCTGTGTCACCACGCCTTCCCTGGACCACGGGCGGACGAGGCTGCAGACGAGCAGAACAAGAAGAGGAACTGATCCGATCAGGACGGAACATGGCAGAGACTTTTAGGTGAGGAACAAGAGATGAAGAGATGGAGTAAAAGGCGGATGAGGTGAAGAGAGTGGAGGAAGAGGAGGAGGGACATCCTCAGTCATCAGGCTCCTGGTATTGGCTCTGTCCACCAATACAGTCACTACTTAATAAAGGACTGTTAAATGTTCACGTATAAGCAAAGGTTTCTGCTGGATAACACGAGTCGTAGTGTGTTGATTTGTGAAAACTCACGTGTCCATGTCGGGATACAGCAGGTCTGTCAGTGGAGACGAAATGTCCAACGTTCAGTCTGCTCCTCTTCTGTTATCATCTTTAATATTATCATTGTTACTCCTGCTGCGTTTCCCCTCCAAACCTGTGATTCCTCCTTTATGACTGTTCTCTGATGTTTAGCACTGACTATAAGAACCACTATCTAGGATCTGACATGGTGAATAATGTTGAATAATGGACCATCAGCATGGTCAATGGTTCATGTCTTTCATTGCCGAGCCCGGGTACGATTAACGTAAGAGTTTACTTTGAAATGTTGTGATAAAGTGATTTTGTGCCATAATGTGTATAAATTGATTGTTCAGCCACAGCAGCCTGGTGCACACAGACACACACACACACACACACACACACACACACACACAGACACATCTACAGGTGATTCTGAAAGGACGTTTACATTTATCAACATAAGCAACAGCCAGAACAACACTAAGATTTTAACTGGTAAATGCTTTTTTATTGCATGACGTTAGGTTTGTTCTTCTCCTGACTCTCTGAGTCTGTGAAGGAACACGCTTAGTGAAAAATCCCACCCACATTTTGTTGAATTCTTTTGTTGCTATCTCTTAGACAAGTGTGTATCTTCAGGGAGTTCTTACAAAGAGTCTAAGGAACTGCTTTTGACAAGAAAGTGAATTAAAAAAAATAGATCAAATGATTAGACAACATTTTCATGTTGCAAACCTGTTCAAAGATTATCTTCTTATTTTCCTTTTGGCTTTTTTCAGGGGTTGCCACAGCGAGTGAACACTTTCCATCTCCCCATGTCCTCTGTATCTTCTACTACCTCCATGTCCTCCCTCACTGCATCCATCAATCTCCTCCTCCTTGTCTCCTACCTGGTAGCTCCATCTCTAGGATCATTCTTCTACCAATGTATCCACTGTCCCTCCTCTGAACAAATATTGCAAGATGTGTATAAGAGACAGTGTCCAAACCATCTCAATCTGTCTTCTCTAGCTTTTTCTCCAAACCTCCCTGTCTGTGTTGTCTGTCTCTAATCACCTCATTCCTGATCCTGTCCATCATTGTCTCTCCTAAAGAGAACATCAGCATCTTTAACTCCTTCAGCTCTGCCTCCTGTTTCCTACCTAGAAATCAATTTGTTGTCTCGCATGTTTGATTTGGCCAAATTTTGACGCCGGATGTCCTTGTTGACGCAACCCTCAGCATTTATCTGTGCTTGGGACCGGCACTAAAAAACACTGGCTTGTGCTCCCTAGTGGCTGGTTTCTGTTTTAAGATAATCTGAGGAACCTAAAAAATATATATAAAAATTGCAGTGTAAATACTCCTACAATTCTAATTTCAGACTTCAACCTTTCAGAAAAACACTTTTACATAAATATAGATTCTGTTGAACTGAATATGCCTTGGTTTCTGTACACGCTTCATACTTAGATCCAACAGTTCAGCCCCAGGACTCATTTCTGGGCCAGTCTCCACCGTTTGAAACACACTGGTTGACTGAATAAATCCTGCTACAATTCCCACTTTACTCTTTGGTCACTGTGTGTCGGTTTATCTACACCTCCCCGTCGCCCTCTGTAGGCCTGAGTGCTGACCTTGGTCTGAGTTCAAGAGGAAACAGCGAGTTTAGTTTCCATTGTATCGGCTGAAAACCGTCGTTGTTTTCGTACTAAGCATTCAAGCAAATCAGAGGAATTTCTGCTCAGTGTGTCCACCGGGAATCATAACTGTTAGATGTTATGGGGCGGGGCAACACCGACAGACCTACTTTTTGGGAAAAACGATCCTCATTCCTCATCTCTTTCATCATCTTCACACACTAAGTCAGATCATCTGTGGTGAAGCAGGCCGGGGGCTGACTGTGTGCAGCAAACAAAAGCTTCTATCGGTGACGGCACTGTTTTGTGTTTGACTTCTTTGGCTAAGCTGACTGTTACTGTATGTTTGTAAACGTGTGGTTATGGTCTGTCTTTTTTTTTTTTTTAAACATTGTCCTAACAACGCACTATGTCACGTTCAAAGAATTTAGCTTGGGTTTTTCGGTTGCTTTCAGCAGGCATGGAAGAATATTTGTATTTATGGTGGTGAAAATTGTGCTTCACAAATTGTTTGATATATATAAAAAAAAAAATAAACTAAATTGCTTTACAGTTTAGATCAGGTGTCTCAAACTCAAATAAGTTGAGGGCCACCACCCACACTATCATTTTACCGAAGAGTCGCGGCAACTTTCGGTGTTCAATACAAAAAAAATCAGTTTCTCATAGATTCTGTGTAATACCACACTGAATCAGAAGGAGACTCTGGATCAGGGTTTTGTGAACTATAGGATTTACCATAAAATGTGGAGAACAAACTTTCACATCAAGGTGGGGGCCGCAAAATATCGCTCCATGGGCTGCAAATGGTCCACGGGCCGCAAGTTTAAGACCCCTGGTTTAGAAAAACAAGGGCTTTGCTGTAATTGCCAACAAGGAACAAAGATAGAAAAGTTGTTAGTCCAAAAGAAATATTGCAAAAGCTTGCACCAAAACATAAAAAAAAATGGTATAACTAAAAGCACTTGCTGGTAAAAGTCAACAAGTAATGAGTTCAGGATTCTATTGAGATAAACAGGAAGTAGGAAAGTTTAAATGTCAATGTTTTTATCCCTGGGGATCACAAAGTATTCCAGATTCTAATTCCGATCTGGTTTCGGTGGGAATTCTCTTCACAGGCTCTCTCTGTGTGTCTGCACAGGTTGAAACGAGTAAATACACATTTATATGCGTTTGTCTGCGTGTTAAACAGCTGCAGTACAGAAATTCGTTTTTTTTCCTCCCTTTCTGCAGAGCACAGAAAACACTGTCATGCGTATTTAGCAAGTTTATACTGAGGTTTGACCTCAACGCTTGAAGATTTGAAGGCACTGCAGCCTCGTGGCTTCTGGAGTCTCCCACAGTGTATAATCAGCATCAGTGAGGCCTTCACACAAAGAGCCATCTAGGTCCACTTTAAGATCCGTGAGGTTTTCCAAATCCCCATTTCTTCATGAATTTGTTGGGAGTGTTGTATCCATTAGCGTTTGTATGAAAAGAGAAGTGGAACATGTTGAAGTACGGCAGCAAAGTTATTCTGAATTGGAAATGTCCGTCAGAAGGAGGAGAAAATGTGGATTTGCCTCAGGAGAGTGTTTTTTTTCTGTGGCTCTTGTCAACATTTACAAGCTCTGTACCGAATGGTCAAGTGAATAAACCTCTTCTAGGTCATCACCGCTTTGTTTCAGCACATGTACTGCAGACGTTCAGTTAAAATGAATAAATAATGTCGGACCAAAGTACTGGAAATTAGTCTCAAGTCTCCTTTTAAATGTTCTTCTGATTTGAAATGTTCTTTTTGACTTCTCCAAAGTCAGAATCAGAACCTTGATGTACTTCCTTGAAACTTTTCTAGTGTCTGTTTTTCAGTTAGATTTTTAAAGTCACCGCCGTCCTGGATGGACTTAGCACATTTCCAACCTTCTTAGATGTCTCTGCAATTTCCCCAACCTTCTTGACAATAATAGTTGACTGATTAACTTCCAATCCAGGCAACGTGGAAGAGGAGGCCTAGTGGTTACAGGGTCCGGTTCCAGGTGCAACTCCACCAACTGCCAATCACCATGGTCCACTGAGCATGGTACCCTCCCCACTCTCCACTCCTCGGCGTTTAAAGTTGCCCACTGTTCACTTTGGTGATGGGTTTAAGTGGTGCGGATCACAACGACAAGGAGTTTGGTTCCTTTCTCGATGGATCTCAGGATTTTTAAATGTCTGTTAGATTGCAAGAACTAAAAGCATCAGCATTAGTTCTCAAAGCAACTCCTATCCTTAAGTCACTTACAACTTAACATTTGCACACAGCTCATGTACTTTTCTGCCACTCCTGCCACATCAAATAATACCGTACACTCCTCATTAACTGGGATTTCCCTTGTCCCTTTTATCTGCCTCCACCTTCACTTTCAGCCAACATTGTTCTAGTTTGGAATGAAGACCATTAAACCACAGAGGTTTGATTGTGCTGATAAGATCTGGGCAGTTGGTGGCCTAGTGGTTAAGGAACTGGATTGGGGTCTGGAGAGTTCCAAGTTCGAATCCACTAACTGCCAGGTTGCCACTGAGGTCCACTGAGCATGGCACCGTCCACACTCAGCTGTGTGCAGTGGTGTGGATCACAATGTCACAATGACAAGGAGTTTGCTTTCCTTCCTTCCTTCCTTCCTTTCCTCCTTTAGATGTAACGTTGTGCCTTGGTAAAATAATTTTTTTCAGGAATCAACAACACATTCGAGAGAAGTTAGAAGACTTGTCTTTATTCACCGCAGTTCTTATTGTTAATTATTGCATTCATGAAATCCACAATACGAGATATGTACAAACCTGTGAAACCATTCTGAGAGGATGAGATGGAGACCTTCTTGCATAGTGAAGAACTCTTGAGGTGGAGTCACAACGTTCTTTGAAAACCTATTTTACTGATACCAAAACAGTCACGCACTTCTAGGACAGGATAAAAAGGGTAAATGTGTTTTTTTGAAATAGATAATTTCGTCTTTAAAGCTATATTGTTCTTTAGTTAGTCGTTCCTTCCATTTTTTAAAAAAAAACAAAGAAGAACCAGAAAAATATCAACCAGGTTCTCAAAAGAACATCTGAGAAAAAGATTAGATCATTAATATTCAATAGAATAAGCTTTCAAGAACCTCTCCTTCCATAAAAATCCGCAGTAAAAGAGAAAATGAAAACTGACGGTGAAGAAAGAACGTAAGAAGAATTCAAATTGCACTTGTTTAGTAAACAAAGTGTTTCTTCTGTAGTGTTTCAGTTCCAGTAGCTTATTTATGTTTTTTTTTTATACACATCAACAAAATAAAATTCCTGACAGTAATGCCGAGGAGTCAATAGACGCTCAAGGCACTGCATCATCTCAGATGCTTCATCCAATAAAGGGTCTTTTAAATAAAGACGCATTTCATATCAAAACTTAAATATCTGTTACACGTTTTGGTGGATTGTCTTATAAAGCATACAGTCTGTCATTTCAAAATAAAACAAAAGAAAACCATATTTTTGTGTCACATAAAATGACTGGTTTCAGTTTATGAGAGTAACAAAGCACAAAGAAAAAAAAAAAAAGGATTTCATTCTGGGGGGACAAATTAGAAGAAGCTGCCGCTCGTTTTCTCCCACAGGAAAAAATGACGGAGTAACTGGCGTCCACGCCGTATGAGCAGACATTGTAAAAATGCAGCATTGTATAATTTCTTTTTTTTTTTCCAAAAGGCACAATGTTGTAGTGTTTTGAGTTAAAATATGGACTCTGGAGTTCAGTCTTACGGCCATACAGCCATTTGTGGTTCTCAGGGCAGTGGCTGTAAATGGCAACGAGTGAGTTTCCCCAGATTTTTCCTTCTTCATTTGTGTTTTCCGATAACGTGGATCTTCGTGAACTGAGTGTCCATCGCAGGGGAAGGAAAGAACACCCCAGTCAACCCTCCACAAGCCAACAAGTGTTTCAACTTCCTGGCTGATATATTTGGATCAAGTGAAGGCACAGATGTGTTTGGTAAAGAGGCAATTTTTGAGTCAATCACAGTTTGAAGGGAGACTGTGACCGCTCCCAAACTATAGAAACCACATGGGGGCGTGGTGCTACAGTTCCCGGGGTGAACATACAGTACGTGCGCGGATCACATGTTCCCCATGAAGTTCTTGTTGGGCTGCTGGGTGTACCACTGCTGCCGTTGTTTGCGCGCCTCCACCTCGGACAGGAGCGCCTGTCGGTACGCTTCGTAGGACTTGACGATGTGCTCCAGCTCCTTCATGAAGAGCAGCTTCAGCATTCCCTGGTACGTGTCCAGGTCTGCTAGCTGGAACAACTCCCATTTCAAGATATGGTCATACCTGATTTGAGGGGGAAGAAACTTTTGATAAACATCTGTGGCCGTGCCAATCTAGTCCACCATGCACTCACAAAAAAAAAGGAAATTTCAATGAGATCTCAAACATGTTGGATGTATTTATGTCAGCGATGATGTTGCACTGGGAAAGGATCGCCAGGAAATTCCAAATCAATAAAAGAAAATGACTTTGTGATATTCTCTGGATATTATAAGACGTGTTCACATGTTTATGTTCATGTGAACAACATCCTTTACAGGGCAACAAGTTCTTGTTTCAACAAAAACGACCACCATGATATTGAAGGCGATGTCCAATTTCCCTGCAGCACTGTGGAGGACAGTGGCTGACACCACAGTTGAACTGTAACTGGAATGTGAGCCAACACATCAGTCACATGGATAAAGCTTGAGGAATCATGGGACTGCTGTGATGGGGAAAACCTGCAGGAAGTTCCTACATCGCAACAGACTTGGCCTTAAATACTGAATCACTTCATTCTGTTGAAGGTTTTAGTGACTTCAGAAAAAAAGGACAAAGATGTCAAAGGTTTTTGAACCAAGACACATTTCCGCATACAGTCTTTAAATTCCATTAAAGCCTAGGACAGTGTTCCTCTTAGTGTGAAACGCACAGATATTTACAGGTGACGTGAAATTTGAAAAAAGGTTTTGGCATTCTTTATTAATTTCTTTTTGTTTTGACTTCACTAACTGTCCTAAACATTAGACTAATTGTCCAAACACAAAAAAATTGAAAATTGGATAGAAAATCAGAGCTAACATCTGAGCTCCACCGGACTGGGTCAGTTACTATGCAACAAACAATATTTTTTATTAAACTGAGACTTATATAATAACGCCAGCTGGGATTTACAGTACGTACTTGATTTAGGGAGTGATGACACGTCTGTTGATTTATTATTAGAATTATCATTATCATTATTATAATTGATCAGTTTAATGCTTTAATGTGGACATGCTGTTTTAGTAAGATGAATGATGACTTCATGCTCATATACCAGCCTACTTGTAATTATTAATTGTGTATGTATATGTATCTGTTGTAACATTTTGTTGGTGCAATATGGGACAAGTGGGGGAAATTCCTTTCCTCTGAGGTTGGGAGTAATCAAAAAAGTTTGAGAACAGAGAATGGGACAAGTGCTAGGGTTTGATGCTCAACATTCCCTTTTGCACATTTTGTTAATAAGGTTGAACTTGAACATGACAGTTCAAACTATACCTCTATAAAAAAGATAATTTATTAGGTAATTTTGCAATGCTTTACTGAACAGTTTAATCATTCCATCTGTCGTCTTTGTTTTCTAAGCACTCAATCACAAGAGGCTGATGTAAGAGTGCTGTGATCACATATTCGTTTGTGTAGGATAAAAAACCTGATTGTGTCGCCTGGAGGGAAAGTGACAAGTCACAAAAAACAAACAATGTACATGAGTGTTTTTCACAATGACTAAAAGGCTTTTTCAATTCTTCTCAAGACTACAATGGCTGAGACTAAGATTTTAAGAAACCGAGAGAAAAATGTTTCTCTTAACAATCGCCATTCAGACTTCACCTTTTGACTGTCTTTGTGTGTTCAGGGTACTCACTTAAGTGGGGCACGGGCGTAAACCTGGAGCCAGTCCGGGATCTCAGCAGTGTGGTACGGATTCGCTGGCACCAGCACCGGCTGGTTCCGCTCTGCAGGACGTGGTTGATAGGTCACAGGAGGTGGTAGAGGCGGAGGTTGATCGTAGCGAGGCACACTGGGAATCGGAACAGTAAATGTCAGTAGTAGGATTTAGTCCACTTACTGTACAAGGAAGTACAAGGTCTTAGAGTAGGGTTTTCAACACTACCACAGGGAAAGAATTTAATTTATTCTTAAAAAGACACATGGACTTAAGACGACTCAAACCCAACACAATTGTACCTTGGAGCACATGGATGTCGGTACTGCGCCCTCTTGTTGATGTGGTCCACGTAGTAGACCCCAAACTCAGCTGACTCCACCTTCTCCCAGCCTGGGGGGAGCCCCTCCCTCTCCAGAGGGTGGCTCCAGTGCGTAGTGTTAGTGTTGTGGTCAATGTAGTACTTCCTGCCGCGGATGGTCCAGTCGACGGACCAGCCCGCTGGAAGTGGGAGGTCCTCTGCTGTTAGACTGGAGAGGTTCCCCAGGGATTTGGCCTGTATTCGACCTATTCCTGAAAAAAAAAAAAACATTTTTTTTTTCTATTTTAGACACGTTTAAAAGACAGAGATGGTTAAGTCTGAACAAACACATAGAACAGCAGCTGCCAAGGCACGGAGCCTCTGGGGAGGTGAAAAATATTTTTGAAGGAATCTGAAAAACAGCATGTGTGGGAAAATGTCATTTAACGCGATGCAAGGTGGAATGCAATGCTTTCCACGGAATCATCTGATGTGGTTACTGTACATAGAGCAGGGTAGGAATGCAATGAATCAATTCCTAAAGCATGACAAATGCAGCTCTGAGTCAAAGAGTTGTTTCAACTTTTCTGACTTTGATACTATTCCCACGGAGCGTTTGACCGACATCTTTTGATGATTAGCAAGAAATGGGAGTGTTGTTTTGGACACAAAGGTCTCTGTATGTACAGGCTCTCTTAACACTCACATACACACACTTAAACACAAGCACTTTCAATGAAAAGAGAAAACACACTGATGAGCTCCGAAACATTCTCCGAAACAGACGGCCAACTAGAGCTCCCTCTTTAAAGTTCCTGGAATTCTACAGGTGAAATATGTCAGTGAGGAATGTTTAAATCTTGAGCTTTGAGAGAAAGTATTGTGACACCAACTGACAGGGCCTGTAGGGCCCCCGCAGAAATGGTTGAAAACACACGAGAATGTGGGAGGAATGAAGCATCTCAGCAAAATGGTAGCTAGAATCTGATAAATTCTGCACCAGAGTGACAGCGTCAGAGCAAAGGAGCCTCAGCAGTGGCTGGAGGATGGGAGGGAATGTGTAAGAACCCCACTGAAACTGTGCTCTTTCTCTGCCTTATAATAAGCTGCCAGCACCTAATCGTCATCATAATCAAAGCCAAAGACAGTGTAGATCTAAAGATGACAGAAAAACTCTTTGGGTCAAGTCAAGCCAAAAGGAGACGACTTCTTTTACTACTGTCCTTAAGGAAATTGACCTAAGAACGGTATAGTAATCACACATACATAGCAAATGTAATTTTTATTACTGGACATTTTTATTGGCTGAGACACTGTCTAAAATATTTCAGCCTGACTCTATACCTGCCTACAACCTATAACTACTATAGGTAGTGTTTCTTTAGTCCAATCTCATAATTTGTTGATAATGAAGCACAGCGAACATTCTATAGTTTAGAAATTATCCAGTGGAAAGTGAGGGTCTGTACTGACAACAGTCACACCATGTTTCATTGCGCTGCTGTGCTGTGGTAGAGTTTGACACGTATCAAAATAGTTGGACAAAGAGTACCGTACTTCAGAATGTCCTTTTTGGCAGCTTTTGTCCTGCTTAAATTATCACCTTCACCCCAGAGATGGACTGGTCAAACACAGTGGTAAAATTATCTCTCTCCTCTGTCATTCTTACAGCCTTTAGACCAACGGTCTCAAACTCATTCCCTGTCATTTCCCCCAAAGGGCCGCATTAGATGTTAATGTTCAAAATTGAAAGAAAATGTGGATAATTAAATTAAAAAAAATCAGTTTCCCACTGTAATACAACACTTCAAACGAGCCTTGTCATACTCACATTCATCCACAGCAGTGTCTACTACTGAGTGCATCCAAGAAAACAAAAAAATCTTGTGGCCCACCCCAACATTCAACTTTCACATCAAGGTGGGGGCCACAAATTGTCACTACACGGGACACAAATGGCCCACGGGCCGCAAGTTTGTGACCCCTGCTTTACAATCTCTGTGTGGAATAATCTTGGTCTATGTCAGTTAAGTCTCATATTAAATTGATAGCTTTAAATGTACATATCTACCAAGACATTATACTACAAACAGCTTGTGACAAGTAATTATACGAAATACAGTATGAAGAATTAATAACCCAAATCTGACTTCCTTTGATCTTTAAGTTGTTTTTTGCTGATGCTGTTGCTTAGGAGACGTTTACATTTTCCTGCAGAGGATCTATAAAGAGGGTTGTCCTCAGATGGTTCCATCAGTGTAGTGAACATCTGAGACTTTTGACCAGGGAACGTCGGAAAATTACTAGTTTGCCCGCATTTAGATTGAGGAAACAGAGAGTTGAAAAATCCAGAGACCCTAATGGTTGTTTAAGTGCCCTACAGACGAGGGTGCTCTAAGACATATGATGGACAGGCCAGATATTAAACCAAACAATGAGAGAGCGCGCTGGAAAATTCCTGGGATTCGGAAACATTTAATGCAGTGGAAGTCAACCACATTCCTACACTTCAGTTAGCACTCAAACCCTACTTTAAAACATCTGACAGAAAGTGATTTACAGTTCCTAGGACATTTCTTTAAATGTTGGTTTTGTTTTTTGCTTTTACTACCACTACCAGCCCCCATCTAATTCACGGACAAAAAAATATTTCTCCAAGACTTTGAGTAGTTAAGACTTTTAGCTGTAAGCAAGATAGTTTGACAAATGGCATCTATACTTCACCCTGTTTGATACAGATATATTTTGTCACAACTCTGTGAAACAGTCTTGTCTAGTATGTATAATACATATAGATAAATATGACTAAAAGAGACATAAAACATAACACAGCAGGAAGGTGTGGTCATCCACACCTATTTTGTGACTTCTTTAAATGATGGATTTAAATGGAAAATATTTATAAAGGACAGGCAAAACTTTACTGCTTAGCGCTTAAATCCTTTTAGTCATTAATGTGTAATTTCAATGTCATAGAAGAGAGTCAGCTAAGGTGAAGGGAAAGGTTTACAGGACAGTTGTAAGACCAGCCATGATGCATGGATTAGAGACACTAGGAATAGACAGAAGACAGAGCTGGAGGTGGAGGAGTTAAAGGAAGGTTTGGAGAAAATGTTAGAGAATACAGGTTAGAGAAAACAGATTGGACTTGTTCAGAAGAGGGACAGTTGAGTTGAAGAAAAATGATCCAAGAGATGGAGCTACCAGGTGGGAAACAAAGAGGAGATTGATGGATGCAGTGAGGGAGGACATGGAGGTAATTGGAGTCAGAGTAGAAGATACAGAGGACAGGTTGAGATGGAAATTGTTGACTTGCTGTGGCAACCCCTGGAAAAAAGGGGCAAGCCGAAAGGAGAAAAATAATGTGTAATTTCAACAGAGAGTTGCCAGATTAGCGCGCTCAGCCCGGCACAATTCTGGTGTCAGGTAAAAACATTATGATAACATAACATATTATAAATATGTTTTGTTCCACAGTGCAAAATGGCTAAGAAAAGGAAAAGAAAAACATTTGTGTTTACCTGAAGGAGGTCTGCTTGGAGCTGGGGGAGTGTGCTGTCGAGGGACTCTTTGGAAGTTATGTTCATTGTGCTCATAGAATCTAAAGTCCTCAGGAAAGCGCTCGGGGACCCTCCTGGGCTGCTGACGCTGCTGTTGTTGGTGCTGCTGCTGCTGCTGTTGTTGGTGCTGCTGCTGCTGTTGTTGGTGCTGAGTTTCATAAAAGGGTTCTGAGGGGTAATAATAGCGGGTAGGATCTCCGTTCTCAGACATGGGGCTCACGTCTGTGAGGAAACTCTGAGTGGAACCTCCGTACTCACGAGGGAGGTCTCCCAGGCTGCGAGGCAGGTATGGTGGTGCTGACATGCGGTGGCTCTCTCTCCGGGCCACCTCGTGTGGAGGCCTTTGTACAGGGGTGCGAAGGAAACTCTTGTTGCGTGATACAACGGGATCCCGGTTCGGGGGAGGGTAGGCCGAGGGCGCCATCTCAGGTAGAGCGACCTCTGTGCGTCGGGGAATGGTGGGCCCATGGCGAATAAATGATGGCATAAGATCTGCAAATAACGTAGGTTTGGTTAAACAGTGTCTAGACCTGAGAGACTAAAAATGTTTGTTCATGTTTGACCTTCTATAATAATAAAGTACGTTTAAACTGATGGACGTTGTTAAAATGGATTTTCAACCCTTTTCAGAATCTGGAGAATTCCATAACAAAGTTGTCAAAACAAAGATTGAAGTAAATACAATGCTTCTTCTTCTCCTTTTGACTTGTCCCTTTTACAGGGATTGTCAAAGCGAGTCTACCCCTGTCCTCTGTATCCTCAACTCTAACTACAACTACCTCCATGTCCTCCCTCACTGCATCCATCAGTCTCCTCTTTGTCTCCTACCTAGTAGCTCCATCTCTAGGATCATTCTTCTACAAATGTATCAACAGTCCCTCCTCTGAAGATGTCCAAACCATCTCAATCTGGTTTTTGTAGTTTTTTTTAATCAAATCTTCTTGTCTGTGTTGTCCCTCTCATCACCTCATTCCTGATCCTTGTCTCTCCTAAAGAGAATCTCAGCATCTTTAACTCCTCCACCTCCAGCACTGCCTCCTGTCTTCTACCTATTCTACAACTGTCCTTTAAACCTTTCCCCTCAACTTAGCTGACTCTCTCTCACTGCAGACCACAATGTCATTTTCAAACATCATCGAGACTCCTGTCTGACCTTATCTGTCCATCTCTAAAGCAAACAAAAAGGGACACCTTTTCTCCAGTTGTTCCATCCTGCCTGTACTCTAGTCTTCTCTCCTCCACAGTCTCCACTGCTCTGATGAACAGGTGATACTAAGTACCTGAACTCCTGTCTCTTTATTAATATATATATATATATATATATATATATATATATATAAAATTATATTATATACACAACAATAAAAAGTTTTAGAATGCCTGTACGAGAAAGCAAGAAATTCCCCAAAAAGACTGTAAGACTAATGTCCAAACCATCTTCATCTGTCTTCTCCAGCTCAAGGAGACCAAATTAATTATTTTAGCGTGTCGTGTCATTTATCTGATTCCACACTATATCTATCTGCTCCTGATCCAGACCCTTTAGGGACCCATATTTGAGGAGCTGTAATGGCTTACGTGTCAATACGTTTGCCTAGTATAGACAATGTTATACTAAAAGGACAACAAAAATATATTTATTGTTTAGTCGAGCTATATACCACAAAATATGATCACTAAGACTGTAAGACTAATGTCCAAACCATCTTAATCTGTCTTCTCCAGCTCAAGGAGACTAAATTAATTATTTTAGCGTGTCGTGTCATTTATCTGATTCCACACTATATCTATCTGCTCCTGATCCAGACCCTTTAGGGACCCATATTTGAGGAGCTGTAATGGCTTACGTGTCAATACGTTTGCCTAGTATAGACAATGTTATACTAAAAGGACAACAAAAATATATTTATTGTTTAGTCGAGCTATATACCATTTACCTCCTTTTTGCCTTATGTTTTGTCTCCTACCTGGTAGCGCCTTCTCTGGGATTCTTTCAACCAATGTATCCACTGTCCCTCCTCCGAACCAAACCATCTCAATCTGTCTTCTCCAAACCTTCCTGTCTGTGTTGTCCCTCTAATGACCTCACTCCTGATCCTGTCCATCCTTGTATCTCCTAACTTAACTCTTTAACCTCTATTCCTCTCTTTCACAGTCTCCACTGCTCTGAAACAGATCTTAAGAATCTAAACACCTATTTCTGTATATGAAAAACGACTACAAAAACGTTTTGGGGGACACCTGTATGACAAAGTATGGAAATTCCCCTCAAAGACAAAAACATGACCACTAAGCCTGTCAAAAATAGCTGCATAAATGATTTTTTATATAGCGACCGTGGGTTACTTGAAAGGCGCTATATAAAACCAAGTTATTATTATTATTATTATTATTTTTAAACAATTAATCTGGTCACCGTTATCTCCCATTTCTCTGTGAAAGCTTCGCTCCTGCAGTTGATACTGAATCAGAACAACTGTGTTAGCAAAATGCTAATGACCAAGTTAAAACACAAAGTAAACTGCGAATAAATAATAAATTAAGACACAATTCTCGAGTTATAATGTCTTTACACTTTCAACGATGCCAGTTTATCACAGTAGGGTTAGTTCGGTTTTACTTTAACCGTAGTTCAACGTCCTCTTTGTAACATGCTAACAGAAGCTGTGTTGCTAGCTGGGCTAATGGACTAGTTGCGCTTCTTACTTCGAAGCAGCGGCGACGTTTCCTTCTTCACATATTTCCCCTGGACCTCCGCTGGTTTCGACGCTTCGTTTTTGCTTTTCTTTCTTGAGAGCATTACTCACAGCTCATAAATATGGAGGGGGAAAAGTCAACAAACACAGCAGCTAAAAGTACAAGGCGTCATTTCGTGGCACAGCCCAGACTCGACTCTTCTGCCGCCGCCGCTGTGGGTATGGAGCCCCGTTCACTCAGCGGAACGCGTAAAGCGCTCATCTTGGAAAACGCTTCTCCCTTGAGAAGTACCAGCTGCCGGGGGTTTCGCCTGGAAAGTCTCCGACAGCAGATACTGGGAGCATCCGTCTTCCGGTTGTAGGGATTCAGCCCGGTTCTGGAGCTACACTATCTTCCTAACGCGGGTCCTCCTCCCTGGGACTGGTTAGTCCTCGGAGTCCTGCCCATCACTGTCTCTAACAACCGAACCGTCCAATACAAGGATGTAGAGTCTCCAAAATGAGTAACTTCGAGGGCAACTGGACATAGTAGGTTCCTAGTAGTAGTAGGTTTATAAACCTACTACCTACTATGTTTGGTTTCCCTCAAAGTAACTAATTTTGGATTCAGAATGGGATGTAGAACCTCAGGTTTGCAAGCAGCAGGATACTGGAAATCCACTTATACATAAACTTTTTCACTAGTTCATCATCATGGAGGGGTCTCAAACTCGCGGCCCGTGGGCCATTTGCGGCCCGTGGAACGATATTATGCGGCCCCACCATGATGTGAAAGTTAAATTTATAATAAAACTGATCCACAGTGCCCATCTGGTTTATTGTTGTATTAATTAAATTCATTTTTTTGTCATTGTAACGTTGTGATTCACATCGCAGCGCACAACGAAATTTGGCCTCTGCATATAACCCATCAACGACAGCAGTGGAAAGCTTTTGAGCTGCCCAGGTAGCGGTGTGTGGGGACCACACCATGCTCAGTCAGGGGGGTTCAAACTGGGGACCTTGCGGACCCAAGTCCGCTTCCTTAACCACTAGCCCACCAACTGCCCTAAAAGTTGCTGAAAGGTTCTACTGAGATTTGAACTCAGATCGCTGGATTCAAAGTCCAGAGTGCTAACCATTACACCATAGAACCATTGATTACACAGAATCTGGGAAACTGATTTTTTTATTGTTTTATTTCACTGCTGAGCACCATCCAATACAGGGACGTAGAGTCTCAGGTTTGCAAGCAGCAGAATAACTGAAATCCATGGATTTGTCAACCTTAGTACACGCAGTTTAATTATAAGTGCACTTATAATTATACTGCGTGTACTTGTCAAACTTTTTTGTCATTGCACCAGTTCAATATCATGGAAGCTCTAGCCCAGAGGTGCCCAATAGGTATCGGGATCTACCAGTAGATCTTCAAACAAATGCTTGTACATCCTGAGCAATAACATAAAACAATAACAGTAATTGAAACCAGGAACAAAATTGTATTTCAAGATGCTAATCACTGGGCTAAATTGAGAATCATATACAGTGGGTATTGAGTCAGACAGTAAAACAAATACATATCAATGTATAATGAGATATACAGTTTATATAGGTAAATATATTTTTAGCTTTCAATCTGGCGATTTGAAAAGCAACAGAAAAGTGAGGACACCCCCTGCTCTAGTGCAGTGGTTCTCAACTGGTGGGTCCCAGCCCAAAAGTGGGTCGCGGACCTGTTCTGGGTCGGTCGTGAACAGCTGCTCAAAAATTAGCAAAATAATGAGAATCTAATGTTGAGCATGTTTATTTTACAAAATCTCTTATTTTGAAAAGCACAATCTGCTGAATAAAATGAGTATGTTAATAGAAGTGATTTTTCAAAGGCTTTTTTCTTTTTTTTTTTTTTTTAGAAAATGTATTTACTTGGTTTGAATTCTATGTGTGTGGGTGGCGACTTAATGACCACAGGGAAATGTGGGTCCCAGAGTGAGACCAGTTTAGAACCATTGATCTAGTGGATATTAATCAAGGAAGCTGTTAATAATGTCAGCAATCATCAGATGAGGGCTGGTTACACCCAGGTCAGTCCTCCAGTCACATACAGTACAGTGTCTGTTGTCTTAATGTTTGTGAACTGCAGGAAAACATCACTTTCTGAAAAGCAAAAAGCACCAACCACTCTTCTCTGGTTTAACATCAATGTTGATCTATCAGTGCCATCAGCAGCATCTGCAGGAAACATTTTAATCCAAATAACATCTGGAGATTCTGTTTACAGACTCCCTGGTGGTCTCCAAACATAGAAGCTCAGACCACATTGTTCAGTCCATCACTTTCCCAAACAAACACAATACGAGGATGTCAGGAAAACTGCAAGTACAACTGGATCCTTTCCTATATAAGCAGGTCATTCCTAGTGAAATTATTCATTCATTTACCTTCACTTAGTGGTTGGCCAAGAGCACAGGTTTCAACCTCAGGACTGGGGACCAAATCTGGCCCGCAGAGTAATTATGTTTTGTCCACAAGATCATATCAAATATATATTACAGTTGGCCCACCATTACTGGCAGGGCTTTTATTATTAATGATGCATGGACTTTGGTATAGCAGACATTTTGTTTTTATTGTTGGTTTGTAAAAATCATTACATTAAAAGGATTTGTACATATAAAGGCAAATACCACTGATGTGGGTTTTATTTCAAATTTAATTCCTCATGTGTTGATTTTATTAAGCAATTGTTCCAGAAAATCAACATTTAAGGGGTGGCACTGAAAGAGACAAGCGTGGTAGTTCCGTGGGGCTCTGGACATTTTAGTTAAATTTTGTTGTATGCAGTGGTGTGTCACACAATCACAATGACAAAGAGTTCGCTTTCCTTCCTTTAAACGTTGACAGGTTGCAGTCTCCATTACTGCTCCATACTGTGAACCTTCCTGTGGGGGGTGAGTCAACTGGAAATTATGTGGGTGAAGACAGTACTATACTCAGAGCTCCTCAGTAGCAACCTGACAGCTTTTGGATTCAAACCTGAAGCCTTGCAGACCCAAGTCTGCTTCCCTAACCACTAGGCCACTACCCTAACTGTCCCCTAGTGAAATTATTGAAAAGAAAATGTGTGCTTTTAATTCTTAAGTCCGTCGTAGTTTTGGTTCTAACATCAAGTTTGACACTAGCATCGATTTGACTCATTTATTTGAGTTTAATAATGTTCACAGGTAATTGATAAAATGTGAAAACATGCAGTTGCTTTCAGCAAGTACTGATCCTAGAGACAGAGACAGAGTTCTTTATTTCCCCCAGAAACATTCACAACATTACAATGATCTGATTTGCACGCTTACACTTGTGCTTTACACATAGCATTAGAAAATACTTACGGAATCAATTTTGATAAAAAATAAAAATCCTTTATACAGACATTAAAAAAAATAAATGTAACTTTAGGTAGTGTTAAAAAGAGAGCAAACCCTTTTGAAGTGCTGCTCTATAGTGCAGACAGACACTTATTATTGGCAAAATAAAACTTGCATAAAAAGCACATTACAGTTGGACTTTTCTCCCTCAGGAGAGTTGTAACTATGCATAATAATATACTACTTAAAAAAGATATTAATATAATATAATAAATAAACCATAAATACAGTAAGAACCTTCACATTTAGTTCTTCATTGGTCCAGCCCATTTAAGGACAACAGGGCATAATACTGAATGATCAATTGCCACATTAGATATAGTACACAAAATAGGCAACAGACATGATATAATATATGACAATAATAACAGTGCATATTAATATCTGTAAATCTGGAGTGGGACTGTAATTTCCCGGAGGACGGATTGATTTGTTGGCCAATATCTGGGACAATGAATATTCAGACAGATACATGTATATATACATATATACATATACACACTGCATATATACTGTACATATGTATGTATACATACATATATATATACATACATACATATACATATATAGACACATATACAGTATATATATACACACATATATACAAAGATATACATACATACATATATACACAATATACTGTACATATATACACACATACATATAAACACTCACACACATATATATGTGTATACATATACAGTATATGTGCCTACATACATGCAAACATATATAAATGCATACATATAAATAAATATATATACACAATATATGTATAAAAACATATATGTATGTAAATATATAAACATATATATGTAAATATACATGTATATGTATAATTACGGTACAAGGCTAACGAACACTGCGACCGACATTTGCTTCGGTTGTTTACAACTGTGTTTAATTCCATCTTTCACATTATCGTTAGTTCTTGTATTGAAAAGGCAGTGACGTAAGTTGCGTAGGGTTCAGGTCCCGCACTATTTTGTTGAGACTGCATATTTTCTCTTCTAAAAGGTAGTTCTTCTTCTCTGTCAGCTTCTGTCGCTGCTCCGTTATTTCCAAAGCCTTCAGCAGCTGAGTGTTCTCCACGTATAGGTCTTTGATCAGGACGTCTGCTTTGCCGTTCCTGTTCAGCTGTAAAGTCAGGAACATTGGTTACATTTTCAAGCTAAATCATTAACATCAATGAAGGTTTTGGAGAAGAGAGACGAGTGTCCCTGTCAAGAATGAGCTCTAAGATAACTATTATAGACCTCACCCTTGGTTATTCAAGGCCACTGTAGCACAGAGCATTAAACTTCAAAGACTTTTGTTGTGTTTATTCATTGCACGACAATATTCATATACTCATAATCTGGCCGCACTGTATTTTACACTTTTAACTTAATCACATTGCTTTGATGATTCATTGCACTATATAGTGTGTATAAATATATTTTTCGCGACTATAAGGCGCACATAAAATTCTTAGATATGTGCGCCCTGTTTGTGTTGTTGTTGTAAGGTGGACAGTGTAGAGGACACCATGAGAACGTTAAAGGGGGAAGCGTGGGCGTGGATTTTATATAAAACACATGTCTATGTGTGTGTTTAACATAGTAATGGCACACATAACTGAGACTGCACCTTTTAGTACGGTGCGCCTTATGGTCGTGAAAATACGAGTAGTATGTATATAAGTGTGTGTATATATACAGTATACACACAGCAATGTGTACCGTTTAGTGTACTCATTGCTCTATCATACTGTAAACTGTATTTTACACTGTAACACATTGCATTTTGCGGTGCACTGACGTAAAAAAGACTCCAGACATTTGCACTACTGCATTGTATTACAATGTATGACATTGTTTCAAGTACTACCTCATCCTATTTACTATCATCACTAAACTGCTACAGGGTGTTTGGTTGTTCATACGTCCATCGATTCACCTCTTGTAAATATCTACATCTGGTATTGTAGAGTATTTCGTATTACCTTTGCACAGTTGGTCAGAGAGGACTGCAATTTCATTGTGCCATATGTCCTAGATATATGGAATATTTGACAATAAAGTCAACTTGACTTGAGTTAAAGATTGCTACTGATTAGATACTAAAACTCAAAGTTAGAAGATAGCTTTACGGAAGCTTAAAATTAGAATATTGCTATTGATAACTATATAGACAATAGTCTGTATAATGATGATAAAAAATACAATAATTAAATACTAGAATAAGAAACAAACATAAAATAGATCCAAGAATAAAAGCAAGAAATTAGCCAAAAATAATAAAACACTGGTTTAAGTTCTAAATCCCCAAGAAAAGTAGCATTAAATATACTTATAAAAACATGTGTATATATGCACAAGTCAAATATATATATACATGCATATGGATATTCTCTATATACAAATTTTGTGTACTGTACTGTATATTAGCGTGTACATACAGTAGACATATGCTTCTATATTCGTCTATATATACACATGGTATATAATAAAGCAGGGAATAATGGTTTACTGAAGTGAAACTAATATTCTTAGGTGAACTCACCTGTTCTTTTAGTTGAACAACCTTTTCCTTCAGCAGCAGCTTCACGTTATGCAGCGAAAGTTCAACTTCTCTCATACGTTCCTCCATGTTCTTCATCTTCCGCTCACGTTCGTCCTGTTGAGGAGACAGAATATCATCACTTCTCTGCAGATCTTTCAGTACCATGGATATTTGGTGAATGTCCTGCAGTTAGTAACTGTGTGAGATAGTGAGTGTGAGACAGAAGAACCACATAGACCTGACGCTTTTCAGTTAGATATGATCTTTATTTTGTCTCGACTTCAGTCTTAAATGATTTCATGGACATTTATGTAAAAAAGGGAATTGACAGTGCACTATAAAAATAAATTGAACAATAAATAAAAAGAAAATAAAGCATTGCATTTAAAATGCCTCTACAAAATAATTTAACTCATAAATAAACGCAAAGAAAAAATGAACATGAGTCTAATAAATATGTTAAATAAGTTCAAATACATACGAGTTTATATATGGTGTAAAAAAGACCGCGTGGCTCAACACTAACACAGACGCACAACAAAAATAGAAACGATGACAAATGGTACCAAAGACATGCAATAACTCCTGGAATTTCTAAAAATAAACAACAGGAAAACATTTAAATGTTGACAGCCATGTGACCTGGGCTTAATTTTGGTAGCAGCAGTAAAGAAAAAAAAAAAAAAAAAACAATGCAAGGGAAAATTCAACAGTATAGTGATTTTGGTAGCAGCAGTAAAGAAAAAAAAAAAAAAAAAACAATGCAAGGGAAAATTCAACAGTATAGTGTCTAAAAAAGGAAAAAAACAGTGAAATTCTGGTTACTTCATTGACAAAAACATTTGCCTGGATCCACCCAGTATCATCTGCTGATAATAAGTGATAGTTTAAAAAATGGCTCAGTAGGAAATTGGTAATCTGAATGTAAAAGAAATCCAGTGCACACAGTACTGTCAGTACTAAAAATATGTTCTGAAGCTGTACTATCCGACATCTCATCAAGATACCATTACATGTACAGTGCAACATGATTCAGGTTTTACTAGGATCCTTTGAAAAACTTTCAAGCAGATATCACAATTTTCTGTCAAGAAGGAGGTGTAACAGTGTTGTTAACAACATCAAATATTGCAAAAAAGAATAGAATAAACTTCTTTTATACTGACAGTACTTGACACTAAAGAGTAAAAAAAAATAAATTTTTTTGCACCCTCTGATGTTAAGGCAGACGGTCAAATTTAGTCTCAAAATTCTTACCCTGTCAAGTTAAAAGAAACATACCCTGCATTATCATTTAAATATTATTAACGCCACAGAATAATCAGTAAATTCTTACGGCACATGTAAAAACCTGAGTTTTTTTTTGCAACCTTAAAAGTCAATATTTCAATTTATTGTCCCATTGGGAGAAAACAAATGATATTTTGTGTGTTTTCCTGCCACCTGTCTGCAGAGTAGTAGAATTACACGCATAAGCCTACTGAATCAGGCATCACATTATGTTCAGTCTCCTATAAGGAAGCAGAAGGGTTGAAGTTTTCTTTTCCTCTGGTTAGAGAATTGCTTCGAGCAAAGAACAGGAAGAGCGGAAGCCGAAGAGAGAGACAGCAGCCGTGGAATTAAGAGCGGAGATTTAGGAGGAGGGCAGAAGGAAAGATGCTGGAGTTACAATCCTCCAATCCGACGGTAGCTGTCTGCGTGAGTTGTCCGCTGCTCCGGCATCGCGCCCTGGAGAGAGAAGGTAGGTACACTTCACCACAGCTCTACCCACTCTTCTAGCACTGAAAACCTACACAGAGCTGCTCATCTGTGTAGGTCTGCTCTACATATGTTTCTGGTAAATGAATATGGACACGAGTACTGAATGAATGTGTGATGGGGACTTTAAGACTGGCGACATGTGTGTATGAGCCAAAAAACAAGCTCGGAAATAATAAAAAGACATAAAGTTTATACGTAAAATGATCAAAATCAAATGTTCATCTGAGAGTTAACGAAGAACATTTCTCTCAGTGTCAATGTACTGGCTCCACATCTATGAGGGAATTTTGTTTTTCTAATGCACAAAGAGGTGCTGTTGGAATTGACAGGTTCACAGATACAAGTTGGTGGAGAACCTCAATTTGTAGAGAGAGTTAGTTTCACAACTAACAGATATTTAGTTTAACGATTTAACTTGATAAATAATAGCAAGGCGGTGAAATAACCACATTTTTTCATCTTGATCATAGCTGAGCTGTAAATTCAGGGGTGTCAAACTCAATTTCACCGTGGGCTCAAATTAAAAACAGGCCAAACTCAATATATTTTAAGAAATTAACTGTAAATGTGCATCTTTCCCCTTCTCTCCTGATAGTAAATATTGTTTTTTTTCCCATATGGAAACATTGCATCTGGAGCAGCCAAAGCCGAATGTTATCAACACATGAGAAATTACATTAGAAATATTTACTTAGTCTGTCTCTTTGTAGTCTTTCCAGGTCATTTTAAATGTAAATCTTTATAGAACAAAAAGTATGTGCTATAACAAAAAGCATGCATTATTACTATAACAAAGTCCGACAATATATAAGGTCTATGTGCTGGTAGTCCAAGTTTAGCAAACATTTAATTATATCTTATTGGCAAAATATAATTACACTGCGTACCAGATATGGCCCCCGGGCCTGAATTTGGAACCTGTATGTTAATTCATCAATATCAGTTCAACTGTAAGAAATGACATTTTGTTTTTTTCCATGCAGTGGCGACAGTGGAAAAACAAACCCTCAGACCCACACCCTGAGAGACGACTTCAAGCTACAGTAAATAAACACAATGTCCAAGAACATAACAAAGAAACACCAAACCCCCAAAGTCAATACAGAAAAATGACAAGATGAAGACAAACAGGTGCTGAGCTGAAACTGTGACTGGGGGAAAAAAACCAAAACAAAACGGTGGAGAAAACCCAACCAAAAAGAAAACTCAAAAGAATGAAAATATATATTTAAATACATTAAATATATAATATAAAAGGTGCATATACAACTCAGTCCCAAACACCTCAAAGAGAAGCACTGCTTCACTTAAAGGTTGAGATATATACGAGCTTTAAAGGTGTAAAGATGTAAAAGAAAAAAAAAATGTCAGTGGAAAAATTGTAGGAGATGGACATGATGCAACATTTTATAAGTAGTCTATTAGATAAACCCAAAATGCATGACTTAAGTGGAAAAAAGCAGCATTTTACTTGGGTTATCTATAACCAAGTGTAAGGTTGATGACTCTAACGCACCTGCTGGTTTTCTACATCTTCACCACGGTTTTGACCTCTGGGTAACCGGTGAGGGGACGGAGGCAGAAGTCCAAGGAAATGTGCCTGGAAACTCTGAGGGAAAAAAAAAGATTCATGGTTTAACAATTTGTCCTGAAGAGATCACAGGTTTAATTAATTGTGTCAAGTGTTTATTTCCAACGTCTGTAGTCTTCTTTTCCTTTCAGCTTGTCCCTTCTTTTCAGGGGACTCCAACTGCAACTACCTCCATGTCCTCCCTCACTGCATCCATCAATCTCCTCTTTGTCTCCTACCTGGTAGCTCCATCTCTAGGATCATTCTTCTACCAATGTATCCACTGTCCCTCCTCTCAACATGTCCAAACCATCTCAATCTGTCTTCTCTAGCTTTTTCTGTAAACCTTCCTGTCTGTGTTGTCCCTCTAATGTCCTCATTCCTGGTCCTGTCCATCCTTGTCTCTCCTAAAGAGAATCTCAGCATCTTTAACTCCTCCACCTCCAGCTCTGTCTCCTGTCTTCCACCTGTTCCTAGTGTCTCTAATCCATCCATCATGGCTGGTCTCACAACTGTCTTGTAAACCTTTCCCTATTCCTAGTGTCTCTAAATGTCAAATCTCTGTAGTGATAGTACAAAAAAAGGATGGAAAAGAAACCATATTTCTGGGTTCGTTAGGTTATAAATATGAGGCCAACCCTCCATACGTGGTCCACTACGCAAATGTCACAAATACTTTTATCTATAACTAAAACAAACATCTTCTATATCCAATAATGTCAGTGAAGGTGAAACAGTGGTGTGATGTTGTACCTCCAACAGCTGTGTGGACCTTTGAGCCAGTTGGTCCCTCAGTGCATCATTTTCTTGTTGAAGGCTGTCCACAGAAGGTGTCTGTCCTTGACCTGCTTCACAGCCCTGAAGACCAAATATATATCTTTAGTATGAAACAAAAAAAAAAACAGACTCACTGTCAGACAAGATGACAGAAGGGTCAATGGAAAGACTATATTTTACCTTGTTCTTCTCCTTCTGACTCTCCAGCTCCTGTTTGAGGGAGACGTTCTCCTGCTCCAGGGCCTTGACCAGCAACAGCAGATCCGGGTGATTTTGCTGCTTCAAGGAGGAGAGGTTTGCATCCAACTGATGAACCTTCACAATAAAATGAGAGACATTATAATCTAGTTTTCCCTACAGCAATCTAATTGGCTGGGATGTTCAGCCCACCTTCTCTTTTGACAGAATGAGTTCTCCTTTGACGCTGCAGACTTCAGCCTGGAGCCTCTCGTTCTCCTGCCTCAGCAGCAGCTTCTCCTGGTCCATCAGCAGGGACAGTTCTTCTCTGAGCAGCTTCTTTCCGTGGTTCTTTAGACTGCCTGAATGTATGGTTCTTTCTAAAACACGGTTCTATGGAAAGAAAAAAAAAACCCTTAGTTTCTTTCATAATAAAAATAAGCTTCTTGTCACTTAGAGGTGACTCTGTACCTTATCACTGGCGTTCTGCAGCCGTTTCTGTAGGACAGCCATTTCCTGTTTGAGAGATTCCCTCTCCTTCTGCAGAACACGGACATCAGCTTTGAGACGGGCACTTTGATGGTGGACGGCCTGAGATGTTTCATCCACATTCTTCACCTTGGGTAGAAGACATGACATCAAATGCATAAAAATTTAATGCATTACTGAACTCAAGGCCAATGATTCCCAAAGGTTAGGGGTTAGACATGCAGAACGATAACTGACACCAACTGGGAAAAAACATGCTAATACAAAATGCATTTTCCCCAGTAGGGGAAAAATAAATGTTTTTCTTCTTCTTTATTATTTTTGTAATTATGTCACATTGGTTTAATGAGAACAAGATTTGGACATAGGCTGCTGGGCCACAGTGCACTATACAACAGGAAGATACAGGAGAAAAAGGTCTGGAACAACTAATATTCTTTCATTCATCTTTATCCTGTTATTCTTCTTCTTTTCCTTATGGCCTGTCCCTTTTTTCGGGGGTTGGGGTTGCCAGTGAGTCAACAATTTCCATCTCCCCCTGTCCTCTGTATCTTCTACTCTGACTCCAACTACCTCCATGTCCTCCCTCACTGCATCCATCAATCTCCTACCTGGTAGCTCCATCTTTAGGATCATTCTTCTACCAATGTATCCACTGTCCCTCCTCTGAACATGTCCAAACCATCTCAATCTGTCTTCTTCAGCTTTTTCTCCAAACCTTCTTGTCTGTGTTGTCCCTCTAAACACCTCATTCCTGATCCTGTCCATCCTTGTCTCTCCTAAAGAGAATCTCAGCATCTTCTTAACTCCTCCACCTCCAGCTCTGTCTCCTGTCTTCTACATATTCCTAGTGTCTCTAATCCATCCATCATGGCTGGTTTCTCCACTGTCCTGTAAACCTGTCCCTTCACCTTAGCTGACTCTCTTCTATCTCAGTTCACTCCTGACTCTTTTCTCCAGTTGTTCCATCCTGACTCCACTTTATTCTTCTTCTCTCTTCCACAGACTCCACTGCTCTGAACAGTAAGTATCTAAACTCCTCCACCTTCACCACCTCTGCTCTTTGTAACACCATCTTCATCCTGTTATTCATTGCAGGATATTGCAGGGGCAACAATCTCCTGATTGCCAGCCAAATCACACTGCACCATACTGTGAGCTACAACTGATATTGGATGTAGTAACAAAATGCAATGTTACCCGCTCTTCAGCTTTAGTGATGTGGTCACGCAGGCCACGGTTCTCCTTATCCACACGTTTTCGATCTTCTAAGAGCTGGCTGAGATGATTCTCCATAGAGGCCAACTTGACAAAAAGATGAGCAAAGAATGTTTATTTAAACGTTGCAGCTGGACAGAAAACTATCTCAGCCAATCGTAGCTGTAACCAGACTGAAACATTTTGGAAGCAAAACTCACCTTCTTTGTGAGTCCTGACATCTGCTCTGACAGCTGGTTGTTCCTCTCTTCCAGCTGAGCAGTGTCCTCCAGGGCTTTGGTCAGCTCTGCCTCCAGAGAACTCACACAAGCTGACAGCTAACACAAAAAAAGACAATAATTAAATACTGACAACTAACAACCAACACACAATCATAACAACAATCAATCCACTCTGTTTTACCATGGTTTTATCTTCAGACGGCAGGACCTCCCTTTTCTCCCTTTCTTCCATTAGTCCCTCAAGCTGTTTTTGGAGATGTTCCATATCTGCAATGTTCTGAATGTTTTTCTCTGACAATTTCTCGTTCTCATCTTCCAGTTGCAGACTTTGGAAACGCAGCTCTGCGATCTGCAGGGAGGAAAAGCAATTTATTGTTTTAAGACCTGATGACCGAGGGTTGAAAATCAGTTCAACATGTTTGAAGCATAAAAAAATATACCTGCTGTCGGAAATCCTCTGCTGCGTCCTCAGCTGAGCTCTTCTCAGTTGCTAACTGCTCCATTGTTTCTCTGAAATTTAACAGGAGCAGATGAAAACGGTGAATACACACAATCTGAAAGGTAAAAAAAAGGACATAAGGTAGTCGAAAAGATTCTCTTACGTCAACTCTTCTTGGACCTTCTTGGATTTCAAGTCCTCCTCCTTCAATGCATCAATCTTGTCCCTGAAAATGAGGTTTTGTTCTGCAAGACGACAGGATTCGGATCTAAAGAAAGAGGGGAACAATTTAAAAAGTCAAAAACATAGCGTGGGTTCACGGAACACAAATTATACATCAAATTTCTTTGGTTTCTAGAAGGGTTTTTGGATCTGCTTTACTGCACAAAGATTTAAAAGCATCACATCATTCACCGAGGGTCGGACAAAAAGCACTAGGTCACATTGGAAACTAAGGCAGGAGTGATCCACAAAGCACCAGAGGAATGGAACAACAAGACGCTGCAGGGAACACAGGAGGCTGGGATCCTAATTCTTCTCCACATTACCTATACGCCTGTGTTTTTTCATTCAATCTCTGCCACTTGTCCTGAAGCTCTGTGATGAAATAATGAAGCTTCTCAATCTGAGAGCTGCAGTCTTGTGTGTGGCTAAGTGGCATCATCCGACTGGTCAAATCCAGCAAATCCTCATCTGTGGTTGGTTGAAACCATCCACCATCTATATGAAGGTCCTCACTGGTCTTCTCCAGTTCCGGAATCATTCCCAACATTTTGGCATCATGGAAAATATTCATCCTGGTTTCAAGGTTCCAAACCTTGTATTCAAGTTCAATGTTTTGTTCTTTTAGTTTGGTGTTATCACACATACAGTCTTCAAATTGAATCTGAAGATCTGTCATCTTCAAGGTCTTCATCTCCAGCTCCTTGACATGTTCCATCAGCAGGACCAATTTCACTTTCAGGCTGTAGTTTTCGTCCAAAACCTGGTGACTAGTTCTGACCTTCTCATTGTTATGAGCCAGAAGATTGTCAAGTAATTCTGTCTTCTGTTGAAGGAGGTAGATCTTCTCATGGAGGAGGAGGTTTTCCTGAGTGGCCGTTCTGTACAAAGCTGTAATTTCAAATAAAGAATAAGTCTGGTTCTCATCGTCACCAGCACCATCTACAGGCTCTTCTCCACCTTCGTCAAGTGACCTTGTGTGTGGCTGAGCCCTTTTCTCCAGCAGTAATGGCTCAACCACAGCTTCATGGCATGGCACGTCTTCAAAAGAGCTTCCAAAATCTTCTAAGCTAAATCCCAGAGGTTTGCCTTCATCTCTACAGAATAAAACCTCATGATCTGTTTTACCTTGAATGTCTTCTACATCTTCACACAGCTCAGATAAAGACTCTTCTTTGCATTTCAAGTCAACGAACAAAGAGTCTTGATTTTTTTCATCTTTCTTCAGATGTAATTTGATGTCTTCTTGTCCGTATTCCTCTGAATCCCAGGCTACGTGAGGGTTGAGGGTCACCGACTTAAAAGCAGCAAGGATTTGATTTCCTTTATTAATAGAGAAAAACGTTTGTAAATGTTTTGTATGGTTTTCATGTAAAGCCCTTCTTCCACTGTCGTGTTCTGGGTTTTTCAACAGATTTTCAAGACCAAGGCCTTCATCTCCCAAAGTTGATGAACAGCTAAGGTCTAGATTTAAAGAATCTCTAAAAATAAAACTATGTGGTTTTTCATCTTGTTGTAGATTAAATTCTATATCGTTGTTATCTTGTTTGTCAAACTTATCTATTAAGGTCAAATCCTGATTCAGTTCAAACTCTTGATCTTTGTCTTGTCTTCGAAGCTTAGCTCTCTTTGTTGCGAGCTCTTGGACTTTCCAAGTGTGATCTTTTAAAGTCTCCCCAGGGACAGACACAGGTCTCGGTTGTCTTCTCCGGTCTAGTCCAATGTCCACTGTTGTTTGTTTGAGCAGTGCCTTCAGCTCTTCAGACTCCATTAACTCTCGTTCTGTCAATAAGTCAATTGTATCTGTTATTTGTTGCTTGGAAGCTACATGCGTGTTGTTTGAGTGTAGAGGCAGATGTTCCACTCCCTTATCTGTGGCATCATCTAGCAGAAGCTTGTTGGTCTCCAGGTTTCCCTGGAGTTTGGAAAAAAAGTCATTTATCTGCTCCCCCAGCTCTTTTTCTGTTGACTGAGTCAGTTGAATGACAGACACAATGTCATTCAACAGCCGACTGTTAAGGACCAACAATTTGTCCATTTCTTTCTTGTAAAAGCTTTCAAGTTCGTGCCTATCATTCAGCCGCTCCCTGCTGATTCCATCCCTCATATTCTCCGTGGCCTCCTCCATTACTCCTCTTTCAGCCTCCAAGTTGAGTTTCTGTCCCTCATGTCTTTCAGACAGTGCCATCAGCTCGCTCTGGTAATGCTGTTCATGTTTAAAAACATCAGCGTGAAAAACCTCTGGTGAAGATTCTTGATCGTCAGAGAAATGTTCTTTCACTGCTTGTATTCTCTCAGAGAAGCTGACCTGGAGTTCACTCCTGTACATAGTTATTCAATAAAAGTTACTGCAACAGTTTGAGACCTTGAAGATGTACAGAGCAACAACAAACATTTCACGGAAAATGAACCAAACCCAATGTAAGCTTAACTTACTTTCCAGAACCCTAAGATTTTTCTTTTAAATATATCTTAGGTCCCAAACCACTGGGCCAGGGACCGGTTCTGGTCCGTAGGTAAATTGGTGCCAGGCCGCAGATAAATAATGTTTCCTTTTGGCGCCATCTGTCTATTACTTCCACTTGATCCATACCCATATCAACAAAAGAACTGACCAACAGAATGGCTAGGATTCCATCATCAATAATGTAACTATATTTGATTAGGAAATATTTTCTCAGTGAAGACGACAACAATAAACTCAAAATGATGCAGAGTCATTGATACAAGATTCTAACTTTTTATACCGGTTTGGTAGCAGAAAGTTATAGGCTGTGTGGACTTGAGAAATCCTTGTTGTGTCCATGCACAGGTAATTTGGGTAGGAAGATTTTATAGGTAGGAAAATACTTCAGAACACTGGAAATTACATTTTATGAAGGGGTATTTATCTGCCGTAACTTAATGACCGGTCGGTGAAAATAGTAGGAGACGTTTAACCGGTCCATGGCACAAAAAATGTTGGGAAACACTGGTTTACTTTATTTTTATAATTTCTGGCTTCAAATTCCCAGAGGTATCTGTGAGCACAGATATGAATAGTATTTAGAAAGAAGTACAAAGAAATTAAAAAAACGGATTTATGTTCATCTGAAAATGAAATCCTACCTCTCTTTAGCGATGTCATCTCTTAGTTTCTCCAACATGCTGTTCAGAGCGTCTCTCTCTTCGTTGTGCTTCGTCATCAGTTCTTTGACAATATCTTGGCTCTTTTCCTTCATACGACTCATCTCCGCTGCTAGCAAATTATTTAGGCTTTCTCTAACCTCCTCTTTGTCAGCCTCAAGTTTTGCCTTCTCCTCACTCAACCTGACCTCAAGATTTACTTCATAATCCTTCTCCATCTGGACTTGCTGCTTCTCCCAAATCTCCCTCATCATCTTCTCCTTCTGGTCAAACTGGTGTTCTTGCCGTGACTTCTCCTCAGATATTCTTTGGAGTGTGGTAGCTTCATAATGTTGCTGGAGCTTTGCCTCCTCAACCTTCCACTGCCCTGTGAGCTGTTTGACTTTTTCTTCATGTTCCCTGACCAGTTTCGACATCTCCTCCCTCAGTCGCACCTGCAGGGACTCCTCATTCCTCCCAATCAGCTGAACTCTCTCCTCCTGCCACTGTTTTTCAAGTCTCTCCACAATTTTACGCTGCTCTTCCTGCAAACTCAGCTTTGCTTCTTCAAGTTTGGTCTTCATTTCCAGGTCATGGCTTTGCTTCAACTTTTCAAGTTCATCTAAATATCTCTTCCCTTCCTCAGTCTTTTCTGCCTGGTGTTTAGTCTGCTCCTCTTCCAGCCTCATTTCTAGAAGTCCAACATGTTTCTTTTCCAGTTTTTTAATCTCGGCGGCTTGTTGGTCTTTCAGCTCCTCCACTTGACTGTGACACTTTCCCTCCATCTCAGCAAGCTGTGTTTCCAGGTCTTTCAGTTGCTCCTCCAGGTCTGCTGTCAAAGTATGTGCCTCCAGCAGCTGTTGTCTGAGGTTTCCAACCTCCTCCTCTCGCAGGTTTTCCAGTTCTTCTTTCTCATCTGAGCAGTTCTGCTCCAGACACCGCCGCTCCAGCTCCGCTTGCTCGAGTCGGCTCTGGAGCTCCTGCATCTGGCTCTGAACTCTGGTGTTCTCCTCCCTCAGAGACTGGATCACCTGCTGGTGCTGGACAACAATGACAGCCTCGTGGTCTTCATGGTTGGTCCT
Organism: Paraplagusia blochii; assembly: GCA_016785265.1. Lineage (NCBI taxonomy): Eukaryota > Metazoa > Chordata > Actinopteri > Pleuronectiformes > Cynoglossidae > Paraplagusia > Paraplagusia blochii. The sequence continues at coordinate 161,194 of JAFBJS010015351.1, read as the reverse complement.
CTGCTTTTCGATCATATAGTCATATTCACTAATCTGCAGGAAAAAAAAAAAGAATTGAATGTGAATGTTAAGGTTTTAGAAATAACAACATCAAACGTGTTAAATACAATTTAATTTGTGAAATGCCATTTGACGTCACGTATGAGCGATTAAAGTACACGCTGCCCAAAGCTTCATCTTTTACTTGTTTTAAAAATGAATATCAATAGTTGGGAATTCAGGAAACATTTAAATTAATAAAAATTTTAGGTGGAGGAGGAGTTTAGATACATAGGTTGAACTGTCCAGAGTGGTGGAGACTGCAGAAGAGAGGAGAAAAGTGGAGTCAGGATGGAACAACAGGAGAAAAGAGTCAGGAGCGATCTGTGATAGAAGAGAGTCAGCTAAGGTGAAGGGACAGGTTTACAGGACAGTGGAGAGACCAGCCATGATAGATGGATTAGAGACACTAGGAATAGGTAGAAGACAGGAGACAGAGCTGGAGGTGGAGGAGTTAAAGATGCTGAGATTCTCTTTAGGAGAGAC
>JAFBJS010015351.1:126074-145760 GCA_016785265.1 Paraplagusia blochii | reverse complement strand
CACTAGGAATAGGTAGAAGACAGGAGACAGAGCTGGAGGTGGAGGAGTTAAAGATGCTGAGATTCTCTTTAGGAGAGACAAGGATGGACAGGATCAGGAATGAGGACAATAGAGGGACAACACAGACAGGAAGGTTTGGAGAAAAAGCTAGAGAAGACAGATTGAGAAGAATGATCCTAGAGATGGAGCTACCAGGTAGGAGACAAAGAGGTGGATGCAGTGAAGGAGGACATGGAGGTAGTTGGAGTTGTTTTTTGAACTCTAGTAACTCTAGTAAGAACCTTTCCCATTTATTTTAGATAATGTAATTGAATGGTTTACTGGATCAGTTTGAGATGGTTCTACCAGATGTAATCACCAAAGATGGATCCATGTTTACACTTGTGATTCCCAGCTAGCATGCTGATGTGCTGCAATAGAACATTAGCACGTGTGGCATAAATATATTGCATTACAAGGCTAGAGAAGACACATTGATAGTTTGGACATGTTCAGAGGAGGGACAGTGTATACATTGGTAGGAGAATGATCCTAGAGATGGAGCTACCAGGTAGGAGACAAAGAGGAGATTGATGGATGCATGAGTAGAAGGTACAGAGGACAGGGTGAGATGGAAAACATTGATTGGCTGTGGCAATTCCTACGAAAGGGACAAAAGTTGAAATGAGAAGAAGAAGACAACAACAACCATATTAGTTGAACCTTTATTCATTCATCTTCATGCTCTCATCAGTCGCAGGGGCAGCTTTCGCCACCAAAATTCTCCCATCATTTCCTGAAGGATCTATCTCCACATCTGTCCATCTATATGTCCATCTATCTATCTGTCCATCTATCTATCTATCTATCTATATGTCCATCTATCTATCTATCCATCCATCCATCCATTTATCAATCTCCCCAACTGTCTATCTATCTCTCCATTTCCCCATTCATCTATCAATCCATTCATCAATCAATCAATCAATCAACCAACCAGTCAATCAATAAATCAACCAACCAACCAATCAATCAAACCAATCAATCAATCAACCAACCAATCAATAAATCAATCAATCAATCAACCAGTCAGTCAGTCAGTCAACCAATTCATCCATCCATCTGTTTATTAATCTCCCCAACTCTCCATCTATCTCTCCATTTCCCCATCCATCCATCTACATATCTATCTATCCATCTATCCATCCATCCATCCATCCATCCACCCATCCATCCATCCACCCACCCACCCATCCATCCATCCATCCATCTATCTATCTATCTATCTGTGCCTTCCTGTGGGTGGTGAGTGCACTGGAAGTGATATGTTCCTAACACCTCAGTGGAAACCTGACAGTTGAAGCCTGAAGCCTTGGAAACACAGGTCTGCTTCCTTAGCCACTAGGCCACCACTGCTTCCTATTCAAAGATGTAAAATGATCACATTGACATTCTGACATCACATGATGAATATGACACAGACCACTGGACTAACCTTGGTTCTTCGGTTCCACAGTGACTTTTCCATTCTTTGTGGACCTCAGCAGACCTGAAGACCTTGTCAACAACACACACAACTTCTACCTGAGCACAGAGGAGGGCGTCTCAGTGGGAGTCTGGTTAGTCGCTCCACGATTCCTGTTGTCTCCTTTCATCAACATCAGCAGCACTTGAAAATTCCACATTGGTCGCAGGTGGTGTGGGCTGAATGAGCTCTCGTGCTGTCTCCTCATTTGGCAGCAGCCAACCACTCCAAAGGCTCCTGAGTTGATGCTAAAAGCCCAGTGCTGTTTTGTTCCTGATGCTCACTCCGTTGCCTCACTCCTGTCTCACAGGCACACTCTCCCTGCCAGCCAATGGGAGCAGGCCGTGGGGAAAAGCCCCGAGTGGTACCAGGAGACCCTGGGGGACGGCTCTCCTGTTATTATCTATCTCCATGGAAACGGAGGAAACAGGTGGGGACGAGTGCGGGGAGATAGAAACCCTTGAACTGATGCTAAGTGAGTCTAGTGGGTATTACAGGACGGTTGAAAGGGTCCTGAGTGGATCCACTGATCCACCGGTTCAATGCCCAGCGTGGATCCGTGTCGGGGTTTGTGTTTATTGACCTGCTGTCATCTACTCTGCAGGGCCATGAGACACAGAGTGGAGCTGATGAAGGTGAGGAGTTCTGTTTATCATCTCTGACTGAATGTATTTATTCTGTCAACTATTTATTCACCAACATCATCATCATTTGTAATGTGATTATTTTCAGATCTTGAGTGCAGCAGGCTACCATGTGATATCTTTAGACTATAGAGGTAAGAAACAAATTCAACACTTATCTTTAATTTAACAGTTATATTAACATTAACCTCAATAACAAGCATTCATATTTTTGATTTTCTTGAATACTTATCGAAACAATTCTCTTTAGTTTTCTTAATTGTCATTTTTAATGTTAGTCTTAAGTTGTGTGAATTGCAATTTTATTTGAAATGATACACATTATTGTCAAATTATTTATATCTCTGCTTTTATATTTTTAACTCTATTTCACATTTATTTTTTATTATGGTAGCATTTCATTTGCATAGGAAAATGAACAGACAGCATTATAAATGGAAGGGCAATTCTAAAGTTATCATAATTACAAATATGTTTTTAAATTTTTATTACATTTTAACATCTACACTAGAACAGCAAAGAAATCAAAAACAAAAGGATGTAACAAAAATATTGGTTATAAAACCTATAATGATAACAACCTCATTGTCTATTTTTGGAAGTTACACTATTGTCTATCGTCCACTATTGCAGTTTCATCCTCTATATTATTGTCTTTTGTCATAATTGTTTTGTAATAAGTCCACTTTAGCCACTTACCTTTATGTCAATTTTTTTTCTGTCTATATTTTCTCTATTATTTTGTCCATTGTTCCCTGGATAGATGGTTGACTTGATGCTATTTTCTTGTTATCGCCTTTTTATAGTATGTCAAATCTTAATTTTAAGTGTAAATTTAAATACCACTTACCAATTTGGTCATTGGTTCTTACTACATGTTTAATATTATCAGATAAATAGATCATTGACATCATTCATCATTTATATTTTTATCCAGTTATTTTGGTAAATTTACAACAAACCTGAACTAAAGTTCATTCAAACACACAGCATTTTGTCCAATGTTAATGTTGTGTTGAGGTGAATAACTGTGGGTCTGAATTTTATTTGGAGGTTTTGGGGACTCCAGTGGTCAACCAAGCGAGGCCGGACTGACCACTGACGCCCTCTACCTGTACCAGTGGGTGAAGCAACAAAGCTCAGGCAGCGTTGTCTGTCTGTGGGGACACTCACTGGGCTCAGGGTCAGTTTCAGTTGGGTTTTTAGTTTATAAGTCTATTTTATAAACAGGAACAAATCTGATGTTCGACACCTGTTTGTTGTTACAGTGTTGCGACAAATGTTGCTGTGAAACTGCAGGAACAAGGTAGTGTGTGTGTGTGTGTGGGGGGGGGAGGGGGGTAGGTAATGATTAGTCATCCATTCATCTTCATCCTCCTATCCATTTCTCTGGGTGTCAGGGCAGCAGTCTCCATGACTACCACCCAAATCACACTGCACCATACTGTGAGCCTTCCTGTACATGGTGAGCCCATACTACTTTTCAAATGACCGGGACAAAATTATTTACTTTGAAAACTGTAAATATTTAATTACGCATAAAAACGGAATATCTTTTAATATACATTATGATGGAGTCTTCTTCTTCTACTCGTTTAAACGTGTCCTTCTTCAGGGGTTGCCAAAGCAAGTCAACAATTTCCATTTCCCCCTGTGCTCTGTATCTTCTACTGTAACTCCAACTACCTCCATGTCCTCCCTCACTGCATCCATCAATCTCCTCTTTGTCTCCTACCTGGTAGCTCCATCTCTAGGATCATTCTTCTACCAATGTATCCACTGTCCCTCCGCTGAACATGTCCAAACCATCTCAATCAGGATATTATAAAGTGGACAACTTTGATTAAATCAGTGTAGTTGTGAGACACACTACCTTCTGACTCTATACTTAGTTATTTTAGCTCCAGATATCATCTTTTTACATCTCTTATTTTTATAATTTTAATAGTGTACCACAATTTTGGACTAAGTCCCTCTGTCATCAACCCAGGACTCACAACCAAGCTAGAGTTCCCTCTAGTGGCTGTCAGTGTAAATTGTAGTACAGAAATTTTGCAAAAAGGGTTTAGTTGTCAGCAACTGGACTTCTTCTTGGAGTTGAAAGACATTTCACTACTCAACTGATGAACTTCAGCTTCTTGTTGACATCATAGGAAACTCTAGTAGTTCTCCTCCTGTAGACCACTCCCTTCACCACTGGACAAAGGTGTAAAGAGTTGTTTTAGTCTCACCTTTTTAGAAAGAAAAAGGTCTTTGAACTCCATAAAGAAGTCCTGTTACTGACACCTAAATCCTTTTTGGATATCACGACCCTCACAGACATATATAAATTATTGAATTTGCTTATGATCTACCAGTATTCTCTTGGGATCTACTGGTACATTTTGATCATCTTGCACCTCAATGACCACAATATGTTGTAAAATTAAGAAAGAAAAAGATCTGGAAGACCAGCAGAACAGAAATACGAATGAATCCTATGATGGCGATGGTGGCCTAGTATTTAAGGGAGTGTTTTCCTTGTGTCCGCAAGGCACATCATCCACCAACGTAACTTCCTGTGGGCTCACCCCCTGCAGTAGACTCACAGTATGATGACCCAGCAACGGATAAGTGTATGGAAATTACTTAACGAATACTTGGTCATTTTTGCTTAGTTGTCATTCATAATGAAGTCAGGAGAATCTTGACCACAATTCATCTGTTCATTCATTCTGTTGTTATATACAATGTCGTCAACTATAGGGTCTCCCCCCGACGCAGTAATACTGCAAGGTGCTTTCACAAATATTGGAGAAGTTGTTGTCAATCATCGTCTGACCAAGGTGAGACCACAGTTCACGTTTCTCTCTACTGCAATCTCATCTTTTAATAAAATAATAATAGTAATCGAAAGTGACGTGGTAATATTGTGAGTTAATTTCACTTGACATTTTCATTTCTTCCAGTTGTACATGTTCCTTCCAGGATTTAAGAGTCTGATTTGGAACATCCTGGGTAGGGTGAAGATAATGTTTGCAAATGATGAAAAGTAAGTGGATTTTTATTTGTGTTCGCGGTGTACAAGACTCAGCATGCAGGGGGCGCTGTGTATCGAGTTGATTTGAAATGTTTTTTTGTTTGTTTTTTTTTTATAAACATGAGAAAAAACAGCAAAACAAGTTCCAAATGTAGGGTTTGTTAATTACAAGGAAAATAAATGCACTCTATTATGCCCACAAGTATATACAGATAATTTCTACATTTAATCTATATAAATTCTGCAAGTATATGTATGTACATAGTGTATACAGTATGGTGTCAGTAATCCGTGTTTAACCTTAGCATTTCACTGTCATCCCAGTGTGAAGGCCTTGACCAATCCATTTCTTATACTACATGCAGAGGATGACAACATTACTCCTTATCATATGGGTCTGCAGGTATTTCAGGTTTTGTCTTCATACTTTCCTCTGTTTTTATTAAACATTTACTTTTTCTTTTCGACTTGTCCCTTTTTCAGGGGTTTCCACATCGAGTCATCATTTTCCATCTCCCCCTGTCCTCTGTATCTTCTACTCTGACCTCCATGTCCTCCCTCACTGCATCCATCAATCTCCTCTTTGTCTCCTACCTGGTAGCTCCATCTCTAGGATCATTCTTTTACCAATGTATCCACTGTCCCTCCTCTGAACATGTACAAACCATCTCAATCTGGCTTCCCTAGCTTTTTCTCCAAACCTTCCTGATCCTGTCCAACCTCAGCATCTTTAACTCCTCCACCTCCACCTCTGTCTCCTACCTGTTCCTAGTGTCTCTAGTCTATCCATCATAGCTGGTCTCTCCACTGTCCTGTAAACCTTTCCCTTCACCTTAGCTGACTCTCTTCTATCACAGATCACTCCTGACTCTTTTCTCCAGTTGTTCCATCCTGACTCCACTCCATTCTTCTCTTCCACTGTCTCCACTGCTCTGAACAGTTTTTACTTAACAGTTACTTCTGAATAATAATCTCCTGGTCTTCTATCTGCAGTTGTACGAAACTTTACTTCAGACTCAGGAAAAACACAGCACAGAGGCTCGGGTTAAAATGATCTCCTTCAGAGCTGAACTTGGCTTCTCACACAACAGACTCTACTTGGCTCCTGACCTCTCTAATGTGGTCAAGTAAGTTTCCTGTCCAAACATCTTTGATGCAACATTATTGAATCACACTTGCAAATAGATGTTTCATATTTCTTTCTATTTCTGCTTGTTTTTACAGAGATTTTCTTCATGAGCTGAAGTTGCAGAGTTGAGTTCTTCAATTTGTCTAAAAAATATGTTTTAATCTTAAAATAAAAACAATTTATGGTGTTAAATCTGTGAGTATTTTAATTCACACTGGAAAGAAATTCGATAGACAAGAAAAATATAAGAAAAAAAAAAAAAGAATGAAAGAACCAAATATTTTTCCACCCACTCAGAATCCAGCCTGTCAGACTTTGAACAAATTTTTGTTTAGTCAATTGTTCTGCAACTGACGTCCCACAGAATTCCCAAAGTACAGATTTTGGTCCTGTCCTGTTGGCTGTACTACACTGTACTCTTCTATACTCTACACAAATATTCAAGCCTACATTCTTACCAGTCTGTGTATTAACTGCATAGATTTGAAACCAACAGACTGTAACAGACAAGGTTTAGTTTCTAGTGCTTTGACACAACAGTAAAAAAAAGTATACAGTATATTGTACAATACTGTTACAAAGTTGCCAGTCACTATACTTTAAGCCACAGTATAGCCTTTGTCATTTAGTAGGGCTAGAATACTAACATGTTCTAGGCCAGACCTCGGCAAATAAAGGCCTGGGGGCCAGATGTGGCCCGTTTGGCCTTTAAATTCGGCCCGCCAGACTTGTCCAAATTATACTGTTAGTTTATATTATCGATATCCTTCTACGTTTCCCTGCAAAGCCAACATTTCCCCAATAGATGGTCTCAAAGAGGCTTAAAGCATTTTTCCTTTAATCAATACTTTACTCATCATTTATCTTACGTCATGGAAATACTCAATCTTTCTGATCCTGACCTGGCCCGTGACGTGAGATTGTAGTACCACCTGTGGCCTGCGGGTCAAAATAATTACCCAGGCCTCACCTAGGCTGTACAGTATGTAACAGTAGTATTTGAATACCAGTAGTCTTTTAAGACCAAATTAGCCTGAGTGATTATAAAAAATATTAATGATGCTTTAAATCAATCAGTGTTAGAAGTTAATGTTACATACTGTACAACATGTCAGTATTTTTGTCATGTATTTTTTCTCTTTTTATGAAATTTGAAAAGTAGCACATACATTTTTTAACTTACTTGCCAACAGCAAAAAAAAAAACCATAATAGCACTGTACTCCTCACCCAAGATCAAGGGAGCAATATTAAGGTGAGGCAGAAAATGTTGACTTTATGACACTGTAGATGATTAAGTGGGTCATACTAAACTCTAAGTCCTACTTTCTTATTGTCTAAAAGATTATTTACATCAGTGGTTCTCAAATGGTGGGTCCCAAGCCAAATGTGGGTCGCGTACCCGTTCTGAATGGGTCACGAACGACTTAGTCAAAAGCTGTGGAGTAAGTGTTCTATTTTAGAAAATCACTTTTTTGAAAGGCACATTCTGTTGAATAAAATGAATATGCTAAACGATGCGATTTTTTCAAAATTTTTTTTTCTTTAGAAAATTAATTGGCTTGGTTTGAATTCTATGAGAGTGGGTCGCGACTCACAGGAAAACGCGAGACCGGTTGAGAAACATTGGTTGAGATCATATATGTGTGTTATTTGTTTTTTAGAGAACAGCAAATGGTCAACAAACCTAAGAAAATCCCATGTTCATTAAAGGACAGTTTACTACTACTGTTTCACAGACACATAGAATATATTTTATTGTGTGTTTGTACCATAATGAATAAATAAAGATGCTTCTTATCTCAAATGAAGTTTAGAAGAAGAACTGCTCACAAATACATAGATCATGTTTGGGGAAGAATCCAGGGGAAAAATGGTTCAACTTGAATGATAAAATAATAAAAAGGAGGAATGATCACGATCGATAAGAACTAAACGTATCCTACAGAAAAAGATGTTTATGTCAAACTGAACACTAGGTGGCATTCTAGAGCAACATTCCATTCCATTCTCTGAAAATGTCAACAATCTGTAAACACTAAGGCACCTTTGTTGCTGTTTCTTTTTTCCTGCTGGTTGATCACATTTTCTTCAGAGCTCTGACCGTCTCCTCGATGGCCTCTCGCGGCTCATTGGGCGCTGGGATTTTCAAGTCCGTAGGCTCCACCCCCCACACCTCGGTGGCGTACTCTGTGATGGTGCGGTCGCTGGAGAACTTTCCTGTGGCTGCGATGTTTCTGATTACCATCTTGGTCCACTTAACTGGATCCTATTCAAAGAAATAAAAATAAAAGTTTGATAAAAATGTTTTTCCATAAATGTAAGAAAAAAAACCCTCATACAATGGGTGGCAGCTGACATTAACGCTGAGGATGTGCAGTTTTTCTGTAATGACGAATGATGAAATAAAAACAGTGAATACAGGTTAAGGTTGCACATCACTTGTAGGAATATTTTATGCACAGTTAAAGGAGAACACAGGTTCAAAACTAGGTTTTGTTTTCAAAAAATGAGAATGGCAATTGAAAACTTCATATTAGTAGACATTTAATTACATACAAGGACTGGAGACATCAACAGTGCTAGAAATTGTGATTTTTTTTTCCACGCATTTAGATTGATTGACAAGAATAACATTTGAAATATAAAATAACCTAAAATATACTGAATAAACCCAATAAAAAACAGATTCTCTTGTACATGACACTACGTACACTTATTCACAAGTGTGTTCTCACCTGATACAGCTGACTGACTTTCTCTTGACATTCCATGTAGGCCTCGAAATCTGCAAATACTTTGAAACTGGAAACAAATGAAACAAGTCAATTTTTTGGAATAACATATTAAACGATTAAAAGACAAACTGTATCTAGGGAAGTCCAATAATATGTTTTGGATGATATAATAAAATATCATAAATTAACCAATAGCAAGATTATTTTTTCCTCTTATAATGAAATCCAATACACAAGTCCTTAGTTTTGCCAAATTTGTTCGACTCAAACATGGGTCCTGAGGCGTTTCCTTCAGCTTTGAGGGAAAATGGCTGCCTATATCAATACCAGCTGATGCCCATGTTGGAATCGGAAGTGTTTGGACAATATCCGTAAACATTAATATCAGGCATTCCTAGAAAATGTGATTTTTTTGTTTGTACTGACCGGTCAAACTTGAAGAGCATATTTGTGAGGTCTTTGAAAAGCTCTGGGTTTTTGGGACTGAAAAATCCGCTGGTGATCTGGTCCATGACTTTCTTCAGCTGTGGAATCTTCTTGTAGTAGGTCATAGCGTCATATCTGAGAGAGCATAAAAAATGAATGAGGAGTGATGCCAAAAGTATAAAAAAATAAAAATACGGTCCCTTCTTCACCCCTTTTTATCCAGCTCGGCCACATCCTCCACCCTCATTCCAAAGATAAACAGGTTCTCCTCTCCAGCCTCCTCTGCCATCTCCACGTTGGCTCCATCCATGGTGCCGATGGTCAGAGCTCCGTTCAGCATGAACTTCATGTTTCCTGTTCCTGAAGCTTCGGTGCCAGCGGTGGAGATCTGCTCAGATAGGTCCGTAGCAGGTATCACTGTCGAGGAGAAAATAATATCATCACTTTGAAAATGACATCACTAAATCAGACGACGAAGATGATGATTCAAGGGTGTTCAACAGTCTTCTGTGTTGCACCTTTCTCTGCCAGAGACACTCTGTAGTTCTCCAGGTAGATGACCTTCAGCTTGTCTCCAACCAGAGGATCGTTGTTAACCACGGCAGCCACCGAGGTGATGAGTTTGATGATCATCTTAGCCATGTGATACCCCGGCGCGGCCTGTAGAGGGAGACATTGCAGGTTATTTTTTTCAACGGCGCACCTCCCCACTTACTCCACTCATCTTTGCCTACATTACCTTCCCACCAATGATCACTGTCCGTGACACAAAAGGTGCAGCAGGATCCTCCCTGATGCCTGTGGAGAAGAGGAAATGACCTCATGGATTGTGATGACATTAAGTGACTGTTATTGTGTAAGATGAAGGGTGTTTCACAAATGTGATTTCCGACTGTTTGTCATGACTTGCTCAGAGCTGCACTCTCACAGTCAGTCAGTCAGTGGTGGAGCACTCACAGTTGTACATGTGGATGATGTGCAGGCAGTTGAGCAGCTGCCTCTTGTACTCGTGGATCCTCTTCACGTGAACGTCGAACATGGACGAAGGGTTGATTTTCACGTGATACTCCTTCTCCAGGAAGTGGGCAAACTTCAGCTTGTTGTCCTGCAGACAGAGAAGACACAACACATACGTGACTTGGCACCAAACAGGTCCAACGCTGAAATACAGGTGTGATCTGTCCGGACAGGCAGAAATATCTAAAGCTGCAGAACAATGTGACGAAATGCACAAAAATCATAAACAGTAATGAGTTTGCCAGCTGGGACTTGCAGGGTGAATCAAAGTTGCAAAAGGACAGAATAACAGGGACAATGAGACTCTTTCTTTCCTTCATTTCAGATTATTTCTTTTCCATTAGTGAGGTGGGTGGTGCTGCTGGGGCCTTAGAGCAGTGGTCCCCAACCACCGGGCCGTGGACCGGTACCGGTTCGTGGGGCAATTGGTACTGGGCCGCAGAGAGATGATGCTCAGCTAAACACAATTTATGTTTTATTTATTATAAACGCATACAAGTGTTTTGATAAAGGACCAGATCCCCTCATGTTTGAGTGTCCAAAAAATACCACTTTTATGCCGGACGTTTCATTTTCATTAGTGGTATTTGTCAGCTACACCTCAAAGACCGGTCCGCGATAAAATTTCTAGATGTTTGACCAGTCCATGGCAAATAGCGTTGGGGAACACTGCCTTAGAGGATTCCGGTGGAAGTGTTTACCACTGCAGTGTTTCTGGAATAATTACATCCCTCCTGCCACTAGGGGGTAGCAGCTCAAACAGTGGTTTATACTAATAAAAATAGACATGTTATCAGGTTTATTCATTCATCATCATCCTCTTGTCTGTTACTTGGTCTGAGGTGCAGCAGTCTCCACAACTGCTACCCAAATCACACTGCACCACACTGTAAGCCTTCCTGTGGATGGTGAGTCCACTAGAAATGATATGAGTTGGGACGGTGTTATTCTCAGAGCAGATGTGGATTAGAACCTGGAGCCTTGTGGACACAAGTCTGACTACTTAACTGCCAAACAGGTTTGAGAAGGAAGATCTAAGAAGGACGGTTCTCAATATTTATTTATATATATTTTATTTATTATATTTTATTTATAATTTAAATTTGTGGGGTTGGAATAGAGGAGATTGGAGGAGTGGAGTTAAAATGTCTGTAACCTACGGGAGACATGACAGAAAATGGATAGCAAAAATACATCTGAAGGATACATCTGAACTATCTGTCCTTCTATTCATTTTTTTCATTTCAGCCTCTGTCTCTTTTCTCTGGGGTTGCCACAGTGAATCAAGAATTTCCATCTTTTTATTTATCTGTCTATCTATTAGGGGTGTGATGATTCACTCACATAACGATCCGATTCAGGAACGATTCATAAAAAATATTAAACGACCGATCCAGTTCGATCTGATTCGGTTCAGTTTGATCCAAAACGATTAATTTGCACACCCCTACTATCTATCCATATATTTATCTATCCATCTATCTATATGACATAGAAGGAGAGAAAAACAAAAACTCAAATATACAATAAATGTTTGCTATATATTGTCATGTACCTTAGTTCATTTTATTTTAACTCAAATTGACTTCACCTGCATAAAAACCTGGCAGATTACTAATTTGTTAAAGTGCAAAGTCTCTAACGAATACTAATTGTATTCGAAATAAGTATTTCTGGGACATTTGCCAGTGAAATGCCGTTCGGTGTCGTCTCCCATGTCATCAACGAGAAGAGTCGTTTACATAGTTTCTATCTGTGCCTATATTTTTGGAAAGTTCTTTTGTCCAACACTAGATATTTCTTGTTTACATCAGATGCTGCACAAAGAATCATAGGACTGTTTCAGACAAAATAGTAAAAAAATGTTCAAAAAAACAGTAGTGTGTTATTCCAGCTCTGGTCTTCACCTGTTTGACTTTGGAGAGGTTTCTGATGAAAACAGCATCGTCCACAACGTCCCTCAGCTTCTCCAGTTGACTCAGGTCCCTGACATAATCTTCACCGATGACCTGAAACCAGACGTCAGGAGTCACATGTGCAGCCATGGCAACAGTGGTGAGAAATGTTCAAAAACAACTTTCAATGCATTGTATGAGTGAGTAAATAACTAGAAGAGGACACTTGTCAAAGTTTAGCTGCAATGACAGCTGGGAGATGAAGAACTAAGGATTGTGGGGGATATGAAGATCTCTTCTGTCTGTTTACAGAGTGATTCGGCTGCAGCTGCTCAGACAGACCTCAGCGATGAGTTCAGACAGTCCTGGGTTACATAGCAGCAGCCAGCGCCTGGGAGTGATGCCGTTGGTTTTGTTCTGGAACTTTTCAGGTTCCAGCTCACTGAAGTTTCTGAACCTGTGGGAGATAAAGTTAGAGAAAATGAGGTGAGGAAACAAATTTGACAGAGATAAAAAAAAAAAAAAAAGTTAGCTTAATAAAAAGTTTATATAGGGACTAAAGTTTATTTTTCTATTTTTTAATCGCCAGAACTTAAATTATTTCCACACATCCTTCAAAAGTATGAACTAAAGCAGGCCTGGGCAATTCTCTTGACTAGTGGTCCACAGCTGGTACTAAAATCTCGAGTCAAGGGCCAGATCAGGATCAGAAATGTTTATTTTATAAACTAAGATAAATGAGAAAAGTATTGAATAAAGGCAAAATGCTTAAAGCCTCTTTAAGACTATCTAGTGGGGAAATGCAGGGGAAGGTTGAAGGATAAGGATAATATAAATTAACAGTATAATTTGGAGAAGTTTGGTGGGCCGGATTATGACGCCAAATGGGCTGCATCTGGACCCCAGGCCTTAGTTTGCCCAGGTCTGAACTAAAGTCTTTTAATGAAAACAATTACAGAAATTACATGCTGTGAACTTCAACAAACAAACCAAAACATTTTCTTTATATTAAGCAGATGAGATAAGTTGATTATTTCAACCTAGGTTTTTACCTCCTCCAGGAAATAAAGTAAAAAAATTAATTTATGATATAATTTAACCAAAATGTTGGATTTTTGGATCATTAAGCTCTTAACTCAAGTCCAACTTTGTTCAAAGATTTTAGTTTTGGAAAAGAATCTCTAGAAATAATGAAAAACATTGACAAAAAAGTTTGTGAAAGTTGAAAGTTATGATTCTCACTAATTAAATGGACAATAATCTCAATCTTGTCTTCTTAAATGATCATTATAAGTTATAATTTGGTATTGTAATTTAATGCAATTTTACTTAAATCCTAAAAACTATTCCTCTGCGGACTTTTCTTATTTGTAACTGCAGAAGTTTGTGCGTAGGCAAGTGATCTTCAGACTCACACTTGAGTCTTGATGATGTTGGAGTGGATCTCAGCCACTCCGTTGACAGCGTGAGAGCCCACAATGCAAAGATGAGCCATGTTCACCCTCTTACAGCCGTCCTCCTCGATCAGAGACATTTTCCTCAGCTTTTCAAGGTCATTGGGAAACAGAGCTGCGATTTTCTGCAGAGACACAAAGAAAAGACAGTTAAGTCAAGCATGTTTAATGTTATCGCAAATATTAGATCACAAGAAAAAAAAAACGACTGTATATAGAAAGTATATTTATGATATGAACTATGGAACTTTAATGTTAAATGATTAACAATCTTATCAAAATAAATAGAAGAATTTTGTGTGAGAATTAATTTACTTCTGGTTCATTAAAAGAGCCAGAAAAGGAGCTAGAACTACAACAGCTAGAACTTGCCCAGAACCTACATCCAGGTGGATCTGGTTGATCTGGTAGATGATCTGCAGATGTCTGGGCAGCAGAGTCTCCAGCAGATCGACGGGCCATCGCTCCAGAGCTTCAGGCAGGACTGTGTGGTTGGTGTAGGCGAAGGTGCGTCTGGTGAGATCCCAGGCCTGCACGGACGGGCGGAGACAATCGTATTTCTTAATTTATATCAAATATCAACTCCAAAGATTTCATATAACCTCATTATTTCCAGTTTAAGTTTCCCAGATTGCTTTTACTGTATTGTGCCTTTTCACAGTTCTTTATTTAATTCATGGTGCTCAATCAGTGGTTCTGGGACAGGTAGCTGTCTGGGCCACAAAGGACAGTACATGTGTGAAATGTTATTCATTATTACATCATTGTTATTTACTTAAAATTACTAACAATATATTTTCCAGGACCAACCAAATATTTACATGTGACATGGCTTTCAAAATAAAAGCCTTTGGTGAACTTATTTTAAATGGTAAAAGGGGAGACGAGGATAATCAGTAAATAGATCGACACCTCTTAAGGGTTAATAAAGTCCACACTGGAGATTCTCTGCACATTGTACACTCTGTGTGTGTAAAGCATGTTGTTTAGAGCATCGTTTTATTTTCGTGTGTTTTTTCATTGCAGTTGTTATAAGAGAGTGATATGTGATATAACATGGTCAGTAGCTTTTGCTCCAGGCCGCAATATCAGTTTATTCTGATTCCTAAAGTCACCCACCGTGTCCCAGTCCAGCTTCTCGATGTCCACAAAGATCCTCATCAGCTCAGGGATGGCCATGGCTGGGTGAGTGTCATTCAGCTGAATGGCAACCTGGAAAACAAGTGCGATGTTATTGCTATTTTAAGGAGAAATCAACAACATATTTAGACGATAAACACTGTTTGAGTAAGTAAATTAAACCCTGAAAATGTAAGGGATAAAACGGCAACAACTGATTAAAACTACCATGCTCTAAATTTTTTTAAATCCTTTTTTTATCCATGAATCCAAACTTTCTTATGAATCCAATGATACTAAGAAAAGACGACTGCAATTATACCCATTTTAGAACACATACAAATAAAGCCCACTCCCAGGTGCTCAGTCGCCTGGTGCCCAGTCGTCCTAAATTTGGAGTAAAAAAATTACAAAAACACGTTTTAGCTCCGGGGAAAAAGCATCTAAAACTTTTGCTCAATCCCTTCAGTTGTTCCTGAGTTATGGCCCATTAAAATGTTGATGCCATGTCCACTTTTTCGTAGGGATTGATGAGTCTTTACCAAAGCTGTGTTGAACCTAATAGTTTTGAACTGTTGTTCCTAGTAAAAAGCAATTGGTGTTTCAGGCTATTAATGGTCATTAAACCTTGGTACCAGGTGGAGATGATCTAAGCTCACCTCTCCTGCTTTCTAAACCAAAAATGACCAGTGACCTGTTCCTTTTCAGAAATTCCATTTGATATGAAGGAAGGTAATAGTAGATGTTGTTAAGTATATGAATAAGGCGATGTTTTGGGAACCAAGGGTCCAAAGAAGGAGCCAAAAAGATCACATTTGAACAGTGATCATGTTGAAGACACCACACCATTCACAAACAAAACTAAGACCTATGTGAGATTGCTGTCAGAAACTGCAATCCTTCAAGTATTCAGGTTCAACATTTTTTTTAAATATCTACTTGGAGTAAATAGATCCTGGACCTCAAAAACTGACAACAACCAAATCTGAGATTCTGGGGGCCCAAAACA
The DNA here is from genome assembly GCA_016785265.1 of Paraplagusia blochii. Taxonomy (NCBI): domain Eukaryota; kingdom Metazoa; phylum Chordata; class Actinopteri; order Pleuronectiformes; family Cynoglossidae; genus Paraplagusia; species Paraplagusia blochii. Next base: position 129,807 of record JAFBJS010015351.1, on the reverse strand, counting down.
CTCCCCTTGATAAAGATACCAAATATTTGAAGTTGGAAAACCTAAATCTACAAATCTTCAGCTCCCCAGCTCTATGAACTTATACAAAATGCTCAAAAAAACATGGGGCAGTTGGTGGTTTAATGGTTAAGGAAGCGGACTTGGGTTCGCCGGTTCGAATCCCCCTACTGCTGAGGTGCCCGGAGCATGGTGCCCCCCACACAGCTCCCCGGGCGCTGGCCCCCTGCTCACTACGGTGATGGGCATAATTTCTCGAAGGATACTCCCTAGGGATTAATATAGTTTTAATTTATTTTTTTATTTTAAAATGCTTTAAACCAGTGGTGTCCACACTTTTTTGTCTTGTGAGATACTTTTCAAATGACCAGACGAAAGTGATCTACTGTACCTAGATTGAAAACTCCAAAAACATTTATCAATATAAACTGGATATCTTATTCTTTAAATTATGTTTTAATATATGTTATACTGTCTGACTCAATACCTATATGATTCTTACTTTAGTCCAGTGATTAGCATCTTGAAATAGAATAACATCTGTATTTTTAACTACTATTATTTTTTATGTTATTGCTCTGGATCTACCAGCACTTCTTTGGAGATCTACTGGTAGATCCCAAGCTACCTATTGGGCGACCCTGCTTCAAATAAACGTGGCATAAACATTTTAACAGCTAATAACAGGAACGACTGAATGGATTATGCCAAAGTTTTTTATTCTTCCCTTTGGAACCAAAAACTAATAAAACATTTTTGTCAGCCAAATCCCAAGGGAATATATGGTAGGTCCTCTGATTATATTAACCGATCCATAATTCTATTTTATTTACCTTTTAAAAGAGAAAAAAAAGATGTTGTTGACCCCAAGTTGGGAAATTTGCCCCTGCATCACCGTAATGAGCAGGGGGAGCAGTGTGTGGGGACAATACCATGCCATAAGTGGGCGGTAGTGGGGTTCGAACTGGCGTCCTTGCAGACCAAAGTCTGTTTCCCTAACCACTAGGCCACCAACTCACCTCTTTTTTTTTATCAACATTAATTTCCAGAACTGTATTTAGATGAGACGTACACAGCAGTCTGTCCCTACAGTATCTTCAACTTTTCTGAAGGTCTGAATATTTCCTGAAGCCTTTGACTGTCTTCACGTCACTGCTCTATATTCAACATCTAATGGTTTAAGGTCAAATGACTCATTGTTGAGAAATAAAATGAGCTCAGACCAGTTACTTCCCTTTAACATCACAAAAAAGAAAATCTTCTCACTTTGTCTGGGAAACTCTTGAAGGATGTCCGTGCCGGCGTTCCTTTCTTCGTGGTTTTGAAGCGGCGGATGATGTCCTGCAGCGTCGCGGCCACGACAAAGTATTCCTGCTTCAGACGAAGTTCTTTTCCTTCAAAGAACTGAAACACAGACTCTGAGCTGTGAAGATGCTCATGTGTCTTAGATGGACATGTGTCAAAGAACGTATTTCACAGCCTGATGTGACCTTACATTGTCGTTGGGGTAAAGAACACGTGAGATGTTCTCTGCCAGGTTCCTGTCCAGAACTGCTTGTATGTAATCTCCAACATTAACTGCAGGACAAAAACATAAATAAATAAATACAATCTTTAAGGGTTTATGTCACAGAACATAGGGTTTAAAACAGGAAGCAAAGTCTTCATGAAAGACATTTTGGGGACATAGTTGTTACAACACCTGAGAAATGGTTGTTGTCAGGTGTTGCAACAGGTTCTGTCCCTGTTTCAAACTTGTCTTTTTCTCTTAAACCTCTGTGTCACATCGTCTTTGTGACTCACAGTCTCTGAGGTTGAAGTCATTCGGGGCCCGAGCTGACCACAGCCTCATGGTGTTGACCGTGTTGTTCATGTAACCAGGGATGGGCGTGTCATAGGGCATGGCCAGCACAACCTGCACCAAGAAAAGGGAGAAAATTGGTAAGGTTACGTAAATCTCTGTTGGGACCGTCTCCATGGACCGATCTGGCACTAAGACTGCACACCTTGTTGATTTTGTTCTTGAAAACTTCAGAAAAGTAACACTTGTTGCACCAAAGACGCAAAAGATTATTGAAGAAATTACAAACACCTGAACCAAGATTTTTGTTTGTGTACATTATCCCTTTTATGAAAATGGAGCTACCAGGTAGAAGACAAAGAGGCGGGCCAAAGATGATGTTGTTGCTTGCAGTGAAGGAGAACATGCAGAGATCGGAGTCAGAGTAGAAGATACAGAGAGCAGGGTGAAATGGAAAATGTTGATTCACTTCGGCAACCACAACGCGAACCCATCTGGCACAAAGACTGAACACCTTGTAGATGTTATTTCTGAGACCTTGCACATACTAGCTAAGACTTGTCGCAACCAAAGACACCGAAAAATCACACCAGAACCAGGACTTGTGCATTTTGATCAAACATTAGTTGACTCCATTATTTAAATATGGAGCTACCAGGTTAGGAGACAAGAAGGCGGGCCAAAGACAAGATTGATGGTTGCAGTGAGCAAGAACTTGCAGATAGTTGGAGTCAGAGTAGAAGATACAGAGAGCAGGGTGAAATGAAAATGTTGATTCATTGCAGCAACCACTCAAAAAGGGTCAAGAAAGGATAACTTTTACTTTAAAACACTATTTCTAATAAAACCTTTGGGGGGGGTCACTTAAAATGGTGAGGAAGGCCATTTCTGGTCCATATTTGTAAAGCCCTTCAAAATAAAAGCCTATGTATGACGCCCCCACCTGAGTGTCAACCCATTTGGGCCCCTCTGTGGTCTCCTCAATCCTTCCGTAGAAGTGAACTGGCAGCATGTACTCAGGACGTGCTTTCTCCCAGGGGTTTCCGTGTCTCAGCCAATCATCTGCCTCCTCCACCTTCATGGAAAAGTTGGGAAAAAAAAGATTAAAGCGGCTTTATTGGGCAACCTGGTTCAGATTGCGACACAAATATTTATTCACTATAGTTTAGAAAAATCACTGAACGTACTGTAATTTTATGTTTGCTCTGCAAATAATCAGCTGATCTCCAAGGGCCAACAGCCTCTGGTTTAGAGTCTTCTTATCGCTGCACTGATTATTTTCTGATTTTCTCCTAGAATTGACCGCCAGCAGATAAACTCACAGCAGCCCAGGACCAGCAGGGGTTTCAGTTAATAATCAGCCAATGATGTAGTCTGACCTAATTCAGGTCCACTGTCTTTAACTTTGACCCCTGACAGATGAACTAAAGGTCGACAGGGGAATCCTATGTTCTAAAGTCAAAGATAAGCATGGACTCCCTGACCTCAAAGAGACAGACGCTGGTATGTTTCACTACAGGAAATATTTTTACCACGTCAAAAAAATAGGCTCCCGTTTAATTTAACTGTAGTAGTAAAGTACAAAAAAACCACAAACCTGCCAACCACCTCTTATCTTCTGGTTGAAGATTCCATATTCGTATCGAATGCCATAACCATAGGCTGCCAGACCCAGGGTGGCCATGGAATCCAGAAAACATGCTGCAAGGACAACAATCAAGATAACACATTAGATACACATTTGCATAAATACATCAGATTATCTGGTTGTGTGAAGAAGAAGAGAGTCAGCTAAAGTGAAGGAACAGATTTGTAGGAAAGTTGTGAGACCAGCCATGATGGATGGATTAGAGACACAAGGAATAGACAGAAGACAGGAGGCAGAGCTGGAGGTGGAGGAGTTAAAGATGCTGAGGTTCTCTTTAGGAGAGACAA